>OMLM01012246.1:0-21175 GCA_900302695.1 Helostoma temminkii
GTTGTGATTCTTGTATAATTCACTGAGAATCTAGAAATACAATAGACTTTTTCTAAAACGTGCAGAATGAGGCCTGCATGACATTGACCTGCTTTATTTCCTGGCTTCTCAGTAATGACACTGGCTCGAAAGTGAATGTCTTGCCTCTGCATCAATGGTACCTTTACACATATGGGGCACTGAAGCTCCGTACCCTCGCAGATGCTGGCTTTTGCACCTGGTCTTTCTCCACTTTGGCACAGAGAGGTAGACATCAGATGACATCAAAATGAGCTGAAACGTGGACTCGTCTGACCACAGAATGCTCCCACTGACATGAACTCAGTGGTGTCTGAACAGATCATGGTCATGAAAGTCCAGGCCCTGACGGAATTCTTAGCTCTAGTCCAGCAAAGAGTGCTTCCCACTACTCATCCAATTAGCACATGGTGCTAACCAGCAACAGTCACAAATTAACTGCAGCCTGGGCACCAATTAAATGACACGGCGACAAACAGCTCTATCTGTCACTGAAGTGCAATGAAGATTCTGGGAAGCACAAAACACCAGTGATTTAACAACCTGAATGAATACAGCACGATTCTAATGTCTCTTTCTCCTCTTCTATGAACTAATATGAAACTGGAATGAAAGTCACAATTTTCTCTCGTGAGCTGTAGCACATTTTCCTCTGGGAGAACCTTCTTCTCTGTATAAACACCTACAATAGTCCTAGTACTGGACCATGGCTGTAGGGGAACACTTCCTGTTCTTTGAGACGAATGCTCAGCTATATCACCAAACAGCAGTTATGTTAAAATGTCCTTTATGTACATGACTGAGACAATTAAAGTCACTGATCATTTGGCTGCAGGGTCTAAACTTGGGACCTTGTAGTTGCAGACGCTTTATCTACTGTCTCTAAACCTTCACCCCACAGTTGATGCACCACTGGCTCAGGTCCATCAAATCACCTTGTTGTCTTTGATGTGCAGGAGGGAAAATCTTATTATACTTTATTTGTTGTCTCTCTGTTTCCTTGATAATAAAAGAAACACCTTATTGATATGTATGCCGCTATCTGACTACCTACACTACAGTGATGAATGCAGCCTAGGATTGCATTTACCATACAGAAACAAACAGCTTTTGATGCCATCTATTTTGTTGACAACAGTGAAATTCAAAGGGCAGATACCACTATAGTGCAATAAAGTGAGGCAGTGGGGGGTGCGAGGCTTTGTAATCTGCTTTGTCTGCTTATAAAAGTCACACATATTCACACTCATACAAAGACACGCAGATTTAGACACATGCAAATGAAAAACATGAATTTACAGTAGCACAAACAGATACACATCTATATAGTTTACACACACACACAGTTCGGTCCAGAAGTATGTGGGCAATGTTTTGATGATTTTGCCTTTATACATCACAGTGGATTTGAAATAAAACAATCAAGAGGTGACTGAAGAATGAACTTTCAGTTTTATTTGAAGAGGTTTTATAAAAAATATACTATTTACGTTATAGTATTTACAGTCATTAATTAGTACCCTACAGATTGAGGGGCTCAATAGTATTTGGGCAAAGAGACATAATTGTAAATATAACCACACATTTTAATATTTGCTTATATATATATATGCTTTGCCAGACCTTCACACAGCCGCCTTCAGTTGCTGCTTGTCTGTGGGTCTTTCTGCCTTCAGTTTTGTCTTCAGTCACTAAAAAGCTGCTCTATTGGTTTAATATCAGGCGACTGACTTGGCCATTGAGGTATATTCAACTTTTTTGATTTTAAACATTATTGAGTTGAGTTTGCAGTGTGTTTAGTGTCATCATCCATCTGCACTGTGAAGCTCTGTCCCATCAGATGTTGATGAATGTGACCAGAGAGTATAGTGCTATACACCTCAGTATTCATCTTCTTCTTTTATTTCTGTCAGCAGTCACATCAATAATTAATAAACACCAATGAGCCTGTTCCTTAGCAGCCACACATGTCCAGACCATAACACTGTCTCCACCATGTCTGACACATGATGTGGTAACTTTGGATCATGTTCCTTTCCTTTCCACGCTTTTCGCTTCTGATCATTCTGGTACAAATTAATCTTGGTTTCGTCAGTCCAAAGAATCTGATCCCAGGACACTGGGAATTTTTAGATGTTTTGTGCCAAACTCTAATCTGGCTTACCTGTTGATTTATACCTTGTTGTAAACCCTCTGTATTTAGAGTATTCTTGACTCTTTGGATTGCACATTGGTAGCTCATGTCAAACTGCTGCTAAATGCCAACTCAGTACCTGATATCAACTCCAGACCTTCTATTTGCTTCATTCTTTTGAAGTAATGATGGAACACAACTGATGGGTTAACGTCTTGTCAGTCAATTGCCCAATAAATCTGAGCCCGTGAAAATCGAGATGCTCTGGTCAATATGGCTGTGAATTCCTAAAATGCCTTATCAATGTGAAACCTCTTACAATAAGGCTAAACTTGCATCACATCTTGATTGTTTCATTTCAGATCCATTGTGGTGGTGTATGATGGCAAAATCATAAAATCCTGTTGATCCTGGACGTCACTGTACAGACACACCTTGTTTGCACATGCACACACGAACAGATGATCAACTGTGGGGAGATTTATTTGTGGCTTTGCAGTCCAGAGGCCCGCCCATTGAGGGTTGGCATGGCAATATACATCATGCTGTGACCTCATATCCTGTTTGTTAGTTTGCATCTCAGCAGGTGTCTGATGGAGGACGCTCTGTGAGTCAGAAATTACTTTGACAAAGTCCTTGAGAAGCAGCCCGACGTGACGATGCCTGGCTCTGGGCCTGGCTGTAATTTCATTAACCTGAAGGTTAAAACGCACATTAAAAATTAAATAAAGTACTTGTAATCATTTTGGTTGACCGTGATTTTCACAGCATTTGGGCAACGTTTCAAGGCACACCTGGGCTTTGCTCTGCGCTGCTGCCATCTGACCCAACCTGCCAACGGAAAATCAATGCTTCTAAAACACAAACGAACCATCAGTTCACGGGTGTGACACAGTATAGAGTTCTCTCTCTGTAGGTGTAGCTCTGGCCTTTAATCCCTTCCAATTTGTGTGTCTAAAACAGACTTAGAGTTTTCTACCTCAACTCTGCATTCACTTCCTAGTGATTACACCTGTTTGTATTACCTGGAGACTGGGCTAGGTTTAGATAAAACTGCTACACACACACTACTTTCATCATTTGTGGTCTGTTGAGGATACACATATATAGAAGCAGCAAAAATAGGTTAAGAGCGTACGCTGCCAACTCTTGCTTGAGATCGGTAATCTAAACCATCTGTCATTAGTTAAGGTGAAGCAGCAGACAGTTCTGCCTCCTACATAAAGACGACGGCTGCCCCTCTGCAGGCACATGGGAGCAGCAGCAACAAGGGCAGAGAGGACAACGGACACTCTTGTATACCTATGGTTTTATTAGCCGCGAGCTAAGGGCTTGTTTCGCTCAGTGTGGCCATGGTAACAACAGAGACTACAATGTAGGACCTAATTTTACTGTGCTATAATATAACCCATGGTCACATTATTATTTTTAATGTGCCTCCTATTATCAGGCTGGTTTGGACCCAATGTACCTTTCAATTTTTATTTTTTGTGTGTCCTTTGTGAAGTGTGCGATATGTTCATCCAGGTAGTGCAGGATGGAGCCTATGAATCACTTCAGACCTGTAACTGTGCGTAGCTGGTGCTTTGTCTTGAAATGACCTGAATGCACCTCCACAGGGTCTAAGGAACGTACTGTAAGAACTGCATTAAATAACAATAGATTCAGAGTTTACTTACTGTGTGATTTACTAAGTTTTCTCTCTTTTTCACCTCAGTTCTCCGCTCATGGGGTTGTCACAGTTCCTGTCTCATCCCTGTCCCCTTGCCTCTCAGTCCCCGCCCACCTCCACACCTGTTCCCAGTCCCCTCATTAATTATACACCAGTTCCATTCCAGTAGTGATATGCCAGACTGTCTCATGTGTTTGTGTGTGTCCTTCATGGTGTGGACTCCAGCTTGTTGACAACCTTACTGTTATCTTTTTTGTTCCTCTTCCCTGAACTCATTCCTGTCCCTGCCTGTGAGCCACTGCTTTTTCCTCACCTTCAAATAAAGTCACCTCACTGCACCTGCCAGCGTGTCTGCATGCGAGTCCTCCTTCCTGTGCTCCAAACACCAACTGTGACAGTATTATTCAGTCTGTTAATACCTTCTGACATTCCTGCCTGTCTGTGGCACTCAGTATGTAGCCCATTTCAGTACCTTAATAAAACAGCATGTCAGGTTATAGCAAGTGTTACTCAAACAGGAAGAAGGTTTATGAGGTCACAGAGGTGGGTGATATAGCTTTGAAATCACATCACGATATTTCAAGAAAATCTGCTTTTTTTATAATAATTAGGACGTCATAGAAAAGAACTGCATCATTCAGTTGATAATTATCAATAATTCAGTATCAGTAATAATCAACACAGTTTAGTAATTGATAGTTATCAAAGACTTCAGCTTACAGGCAGCAGCATTTATTACTGCAAACACAATGAAGAGTATTGTATCCAGCAGCTACTGTTTCTGACTGTGTTCACCTGCTCTTAAGTAACCAGGTTATTGAGAGACAGCAGCTTTCTCCAGTGGTCTGGGAATGGATTTTACATGCAGCTAAGTAGCCTGGTTATTAGAAATCTGTGTATATTGTACATGCAATCAGTGATCAATCACGATTTCTCCATTTCAGACTTATTTTAGAAGCATATGGCTCAGATTTCATCTGTACACTGACAGAAAATGCTGCTTTCTGACTGTTTTCTTTTGTTTAAATTTTTCTTTGTGTTTGCGTGCACTGAGAGAGGGACACAGCTGAAAGAAAGCACAAACCTAAAATGAAACTCAACACAATAGTGCCTCATAGAAATCTAAAGAAGCCTCAATCAGCTGTCTGCAGTTTCAAGTTATGTAACTTAGGTCTGGGAGAAATCCAGCTGGTGGAAACCTCCATATTATTGAAGCGGCTCCCTTTTCAGACACACTGTTGTCACTCTCAAACACGGGGCTTGTGAAGCTGTTGTGTGCTCTAGGGAACATAAATGCATGATGCATGATGGCACTGCTAGATCATTAATGTGGTCAAATGATACTTTTCGTAAACGTAAAAAATCATACCAGTATTATTGTGGATAAAGTCATACGGCACACTACTGGAGAAGCTGTATGTCAGATTGCAGATGTCTGAGTCAGTCAGTCTGGACATTAAACAGACATTATCCCACAAGCTCCCTAGACCAAAGTCTGAGTGATGTCTGAGTGAGCCGGTGTGGCCTTTCTGAAGTGTACTTTTCATGTCATAATGCGCCTCCTGCACCCTCTACCCAGGCACCACCCCTGGACTATTTCCCCAAGTGAGAACACATGTGTGCATGTGTGAAAGAGCCGCTCTGGAAAATCTCTGGAGCTGATTCTTCAGATGGCTTCTTATACACACCTGAAAGTAGGATTCAGTAAAAATAAAAAAGGTCTGTGGAACATGCACGACAACACTTGTGGTTTGCTTGTTCACGGTATAACTTAGTAAGAGCAGTAAGAGCATACAACTCGTATATAAAATATGTCTCAATAGAACTACACACTGTACAGTATACATAGATACTGGTTATGTTCTATTTCTGCCAACAGCAAACATAGAATTATTCCACCATGATGGCACTGCTAGATCATTAATGTCATTAAACACAGATAATAGTTACTTCATTTAAAATGGTGGGGAACTGAAAATGAATTAGCATAAATATTAACTTCATTTATAACTAAACATGAGCTCAGTTTTTTGTGTATGAATGGATATGCTGCCAAATAAACTGTAACTACAAACTGAGAGTAGAAATATTAAAGTACAGTCACTTAGCCTGTAAGAACTTTCAAATGCAATTAAAATACATGAAAATCAAAAGTCACCATACGGAGTCAGCGAGGAGCAAGTTGGCCTGGCATCGACTGGGAGCCTGTGTTTACAGTCAGGAAACAAGCTGGGGGCGCTATAGGCTGTGCCGTGTGTGTTTCTAATAAAAGACTAAGAGGGTAATCGAACAGGAAGATACAGAGAAAGGTTTCCTCTTCCTTTGAGTTTCAAAACTGGACAAAATAAATCAAGTGTGTGGTTAAAGAGAGAATGAGACTTATGACCGTGAGACGTCTGCTTACTCTTCAATGCCTGGACACATGTGAACAGTCCTTTTTCTCTAGAAGTGATGTTTGCAGAGTTGCCCTCTATAAGAAAAACATGGCTGTGGACATTGGGCCTCATTCATAAAGAAATTTCTTTTTAAAATCCACTTATTCTACACAGTTTTAGCTATTGCATTGCCATCAACTACAGTTGTGTATATACTATAGGATGGAAAATGCAATCATATTTTTATCATTCATACTATATCAGCAAAAGCAGGGTGTGTACCAGTAATAATTCCAGCTGAAAAAACTCAACTTTTTCTTTGTCTTATCAAATATCAAGTAAACAAGAGCGTCTCCAGTAATCCACATTTCAACACATCCCTGTCAGTTATGTCTCCTAAAGATGATCTTCTTGTGCAACCAAACTGCAACTACAATTATGTTTTTGTAAGGAAAATTGTTAAGTGGCAGGATTTATGTTCTGATGCAACATAAACGGAAACACAAAGTGACTTATTTTAGTTTTTGATTGCCTTGTGTACAGTAAGACAATATATGCAGAACTGTACAACTAACTATATAGTGAAGAGGAGGTGATTTCTTATGACATATCTCTGGTCATCGGCTTTCCGCTCCCACCAGTCACCTGGTCCTCATTTTAACCCTTTAAAGCCCAGTCCAACAAATATAAGCCACAACATCCTGTTTTTTTAAACTGGATTGTTTATTGCACACTTTGTTGAAAAACATAAAGAAAAATTTTAAGAAATGATTTCTAAATGTAAGATTTTTGACGTATTACATTTGATACATCAGAAGTCTATGATAATTGTTTAATCAAAAGATTTTTGTGTATCAAATATGATACGAATGGCCTTATAGGGTTAACAACCCCAGCATGTAGAGAGACGTACTGACCTCCCATTTATTGCCATGTACCAGATAATGATAATAATGTTAATAATATTGCTTGACTGGACAGCTGCATGTATAGAACAGCACTACTACAGGATGTCAATGTCTTGTTAATGGACACCTCAGCATGTAGCCACAGGAGGACTGGGAACTGAACCTGCCATCCCTGTGGTTGAAAGATAACTGCCCTAACAACTGAGCTACGTGCCACCCCAGGCCAGAGGTGGACTCTGGTCTGGTACGGGTGGACTCTGGTCTGGATCCAGGCTGAAATACAAACTAGACATAACATTTCAATTGTTGCTGATCATGACTTAGACCAGTTATTAGTGACACTCCACCATTTAACAGACACTTCACTGAAATAGTCACACATGAGTGAAAATGTGCTTAAGAAATGTTTGATCCTCAGAAAACATGAAACCACTCTGATTAATCTGAATTCAGAACTGCCACTTCAGAACCAAAGATGCGTATTTCGTCACAGCTCAGTCTGCCAACATGCAGTTCAGTAGCCTCGGGCACGGTTTACTTTCCATGCATATCACACTCCTGTTTTTGTTTCAGATCACTGCCCCCTTCTTCCTGCTCCACTAAACTGTTTTTTCCGCTGCCACAGTCACTGGACCCACCTCCTCTGCTCACCTGGTGCTCCTCGAGCTTATTAACAGCATGTAAATAATGGCTAATGCATTTGCCAGTTTTAGCCCCTGGACCTTACCCCTCAGTGATCCTGTTTGGTTTGTTAGCAGCCATCGGATGTGGACTTTGGCCTTTCAGACTGTAGTACACAGTTAGTCCCTGCCTGTCCCTGCATGCCCGTTGCCCGTAACGGACTTAATGTTGGACTCCAACTTCATCCAGACAGTTGGTTGTTTGCCTGCTACAGCCAACATCATTGCCAGTACTCTCATACCTTCATCTCCCTTAATGTATCCCTGTGTTCACCAGACCTGAACAGCTGAACTGTTTGAACTTTTAAACTTGGAAAATGGACCATTAAGGCTCAACGCTGCAGTACCACAGCACTAGAGGGTTCCTATTAATCTATGCTCCCCCCTTTTTGGACTTCCTTGCCTTCGCTGACCAACTAACTGTAGCTGATGACACCAAGTTCTATATTAAAGGACATATGTCGACTTGACATATGGATACATTGTGGGAAATTAATGTACAGCTACACATATGTTTAGTGCAGGTATATGTTTGATCAAACAGAGGATAGATGGAAGTAATCATATTTTAAGATGAGATACAGAGGATATAATAAAATATATTTGGGTATATAAGATCCAACAACAAAATATCACCAGGTCTCTAGTTTTATACTTAAGAACTGTGAATATGTGTTTGAGCATGAGAGTGAAGAACAAATGAAGATGGAGGGAAAAGGTGGGAGAGGAAGCAGGAGAAAACCAAAGATGATGACAGACCAACAGTGACAAAAGGCAAGAAGAAGGAGGAGACGAAAGGGAAACACACTGGGGAAATTAAGATGTCGTGTGGATCTTTGGTTCTTTCACATCTACACTCAGGCAGGAGGAACAGATTCCTTATGTTCACCTACAAGATGAAGAGAAAAGAATTGAGGCAGATTAATAAAGACTTCACGAATGATCGTGACCATGTGTGCAACCTTACACCACCAGCATTCACAGATTTTTGGGCAATAAATAAACAGCTCAAAACGTGGGGTGCATCATTTGACCTCGCCTCTGTGGGGGAATGTTTCCGGGATCCATAAAAAATGTTTTATGAATTTTGTATTTTTGTTGTTTGTTACGTATTGTTTGTATGATGAATAAATCATTATGGGAAAAGATCAATGCCTCGTTCTTTGACAGATATGAAACGCAGTGTTTTATTGTCCTCAGATGCATCTTTTGGGGGAAATACCAAACAAGACATTGATTCCATATGAAAAAGAAGCATGTTTTTCTCCAGCTACAGTTATCTGCTCAGGCAAAATATCAATATGTTTTGCTTGAGCGGATCAGAGCACTTAGACCTAACATCCGCAGTAGTGAGTGAGCGTACGAGTTTGAGACGGCCGCTGGGTTTTCTTGCCATAGTTACCTGAACTCACAGAGCAGTGCAGGTCATCTGGAGCTCCCTGATAGATGAGACTCAGGTCTTGTCCCACATGGGCAGTGCAGACACTGTTGTTCTTCCACCAAGTGAAAACAACTGTGGCAGTAAGTGTTTATTGCCCTTGAGGGAGTTTTCCACCCACTTGTATCCATCTCCAATTAATTGTCTAGTTTATTTACACCTTGCTGTGCCAGCCAAATGAGAGCTTGCATTGAAGGGAACGGATGCTTCCCTCTTCACCCCTCGCTATCACTTCCTGTCTCTCCGTCTTTGTGCCTGGCTCTGGCTCATGCCGTCTTTAACTCTCTTCTGTCTCTGTTTCAGTTGCTTTTGTTTATTTCTGTCTTTTGCTCCTCATTTCACTTTCACCCTTGCTCCCTGCATCCTTTCATCTCTCCTTCTGTCTCCACTACTTTGGAGCGCTGAAGTGAAAATAATTGGCGAGTTGTCGAAAATGCAAATTGTTTGGGTTAGCTAATTATCGCAGCATATGCTGTTTGAAGTGTCACAGCTTTCCCTTTTTTTGAAATGATTTTTCTCCTCTGAGTGTTATTTCCAGCTTTGTATGTGGGACAGAAAATACAGGTTTTAAAAATGGGTTGGATCATCAGTAAAGAGGTTTGTGTGTTGCTGTAATGATGCCTGGTGCCTGACAACTGATGGACAACACTAAACATCTGTGTTCTGCTTATAATTAGACAGCAGTTAATTCATTCATGCACTGCTCTTGTGTTAAGTGGTTTACATGTGCACATGCACAAACACAAACGTGTTTAAAGATGATTGGATCAGCTCCACACTGCCAGCCAAGCACCAAGGCATCCACAACCTCCAAATAAGACAATTAAATGCTGTAAATATTCGGAAAGCATTCCCAGATTTTTGTGCCGGGAAACATACAAGCAGGTCTAACCGCAAAAATAAAGTTACGGCCCACTGATTGGTCATCTTAAAGCAGGGACACACCTGATCCTGACAGGAGGGTGCACACACTTTGACTGAATGAATGCACTGAAAACAGAAAACACACTGAATCACAGTAGAGAGTACATAAACAAAGCCCACAAGAGCAAACAGAGGCCAAAGAGGTCATTATTTATCTCAGATTTCCTGCCATTTCACTTTAGTTTGATTTCCCCAGCAGTGTTTAGAAACGCTGTTACAAACAGACCTCAGCATTTCTGAATGCTAAACCACACGATGGCTGTAGGACTGAATCCTGAAAGGCTCATAGATGAAATGATGGTAACCATCATCCACCCTTCTATTACAGGTGAATCAGTCAAAGGCTGTGTTTCCATATGACTGAATTCTGGGATTGTGCATCTGAATTCACAGATATGTTTTTATGGGGAATAAAACTGCAGCACACTTACATATTTTTTATAAACTAAATAAAGGTTCACAATTAATATAAATGAAAAGTCACAAACACTTGTTATTATGAACACAGGCAACAGGTTTTTGTTGGACAAGCTGTTTTCATTCGATCTTGCAGTTCAACATGCAGATTTGACCACTTTACCAACTGGCCACTGTATACATTTACTACAAAACGTAAAACAGCAGCAGCATCCCAGCAGGTTCTGTGACATCACAACCTGAAGATGCATGAAGCAGTGACATTTGCAAAGCTGCCTATAAACACTGGTTGCTGATATAAAAGGGATTAAAACAGGTATAAAACTCAGGAAACAATAATCACTGTCACTTTGCAGTGTTTATGTGCAGTACAATCTTCACCGAAGAGCAGGTGAAGATAAATAAAAGTGTTTTTCTCCTGGATGGAGAGACCTGGACTGTATAATATACAGACAGAACTGTAGTGACTGAACTATTTATTGGTCACTTCAGTTAACAAAACAGTGTTGAAAAGGTGCACGGAGCTCCTCTCTATTTATACATCACGACTACATGTCATTAACTTTGTGTGTATCATCTGTAGCTGTGCTTCTACTTCTGTACCTTTCAGCAGGTATCTCGTCCTCGGATCTGTACGTTTCCAGTGTGCAGTTTCTTTCCCAACTAACCTGCCCAGTGTTTTGTCTGCTATTTGTTGTTGCTTTTCTCTCTGCCTTTCCACTCATTCCAACTGGTTGAGGCAGATGGACGCCCACCCTGAGCCTGGTTCCAATGGAGGTTTTTTCTGTTGAAGGGAGTTTTTCCTCTCTGGTGTCGCTTATGGTTGATTTTTCTGTGGATGGATTGAAGAGAATGAAAAATGATTACTTTGTCTACCTAACAAGCCTGATGAAGTAGAAGCTACTTGGATGAGTAATGAAACATTTCTTCACCGCCAGGTTCAAAAACAGCAATTGTCAAGACCTTGCAGCCAGTTCTGACTTCTCAGTGTGAATTTCAATGCATTTTATTTACATGGCACCAAATCACACGTCACTTCAAGGCATCTTGCAGTGTAAGTGGTTTTAGATCTTACAGAATAACAACACAACTATACAGAATTATATAGAAAATCAATAAATCCCTCTTTAGCAACACTAGGAGACAGTGAAGAGGAAAAACTTTCTTAGGTGGAAGAAACCTCCAACATATCCAGGCCCAGGCATGACATGAAACGGTGCCATATAAACTGTAGGTCCCCCAGCAGTCTACATCTATTACAGCATAACTAGAAGATGGTTCAGAGTCACCTGAACCAGCTCTGACTATAAGCTTTATTGATAAACATATTACTTAGAGTAACTTCTCAAACCTGACACTGCGCCCCCCAATCCAACGGAAGCCGCACAGTCCTACAGTTAAACTCTATGAGCTGAGGCTATTTAATGGACTGAGGTGCGATTACATCCTGGAGAGCTTAATTTAGATAGCAGCCAAGTGATTCTCTGCGCCTGTTAGAGGCCTGTTATTAAATCTATGCAGAAATCAATGTGGAAGAGTCCATTGCTCCAACAAAGCAACAGCAACATGATTAATAACCTGTTTGGGTTATCTATCGATTTATAATGTGGTGGAAGCCATTGATGCTGTTTTTCCTATTAGATGAGAGTAAACACAGCTCACTGTGAGTAATGGGTTGTGACCTCCCTCTTCCTCCTGCGCACACAGACATACATGCACACTTAATCTTACAGAAACACATACTAACAACACAAAGCCAGAAATACAGTCTAGTTAATAACTACAGTGTAAAAACAATGGAAAGGCTTCACTTGCAGTTTTGGGTTCTTTGACAGATTTGTATGAATTTTTATTTTTAATTTGGCTTTCATCGTATGATACTATTACCACTGTCAAGTTCTTCTTTTCGTGGGAAAAGATAATTTTAGTAATAATTTCTTCTGCGATAAATTACCTGTATGAACAGAGTTTGACTCAGATGAGCGGCAGTAGGTGAAAAGAAGAACTGATGAGATGGAGAAATCATAATAACTAGCAATCAAATAGGTTTTTTGATATTATAAGATACAGACAATGTTGGAAGTGTTTTTTCCTTTAGTTGAACTGAATAATTTTCCTGCTGTTGAGGCAGTGCGTGATATATAACTTAAAGAGACTGCTTTATCCTGTCTCGCTGACCAGGGTTTCTGTTAGCTGGTAATTGCCAGGTAAAATTAATTAAAACCTGTTAAATTTAAAACTTGTCGCTCAAAATGAAATAGTCATCACACATTTTGAGTTCACTAACTGGCCCTATCCTGTGTTCTGCACATAAAGCTGCCAGCAGAGAGGAGCATACACGCAACAATACAGCATCAGCAGCTCGATATGAGGATATAACCATATGTTTGTGCGTAAAACTGCAGGAATCACAACAGTAACAACTGAAAAATGTTCCGATCAAGAAAAACTGTCCGTTAGCTCAGAGTTCAGAACTAGCATTAGCTGTTAGTTTAAGGACTGTGGTCAGAGCTGTGGATTATAACCACGATACTACAGGAATAACCATGAATAGCAAAGATAATACAGTTCACAGTGTACTGTATGCTTAAGGTTGTTTAATAAATACAATGATAGCTAATTCTGTGTTTAGCGTTAGCGTTAAAAGCTAACATTTTAAAATGTTACAATTTATTATGTTAATGTTTAACCCGTGTTCTCAGTAATGTTTTGGACAACACATGGTCTAGCTGTTTACCTGAGAAGCTAATATAAACACTATCCCTGCTCCTAGTTATTTCACCAGAATTAGCGTTAGCATGAGCTTGTTGACACAGTGGTGTCCCAATGCCACAGACCCGAAATAAAAAACCACCATTTGATGTGATGGTCTGCAATATTACTTTATTCGCCATGAACTGGGAGGACTGAACCATCACAGCTATCCTATCATGCCTCACTGTGGAACCACCTCCGACCCACTCACATACATTTAAATGCAAAACACAAGGCTATAGACTGTATGCATTTGAAATAAAGATAGATTTACATGCAGAGAGCTGAACTAATGTTCATTCTGGTGACACCCACTCACACTGTGTGGATCACACAGCTACATATTCACAGTAAGTCTTTTTAAATGCGTCTATGTGATAAGTGTTGACCTTGGCTTATCCTGTAGTAGTGTTATTGAAAATGAGAAGCAGAAAAATGACTTTAGATTTTACTACACTAAACACATCTGCATGTGTTTAATTGTAGCTATTGAACGTCTGCAGCTTAGCGTTAGAGCCAAACTGTAAATCCTCGCTGAAATATTCCTCCTAGTGCATCACCAACAGTAAAGCTTACCTCCTAAAATCACATTTATGTACTGCTGCAATCATTAATTTTCCAAATGTGACAGATGGAAAAGTAACTGCTGCCTGATTTCTGTGGCAATATCTTCTCTCATTAGTCATGGTTGTAGTCAAAGTGTCTTTGACACCAGAGACCTCAGTTCACATCCTGAGACCTGTGCACTCAGAAGTATCATTTCTTCTCATGTGTTCATAAATCAGTTCTACTTACTTATGTCTAAGTATAATTGAGACATGATGTATAGGTGAGAATTAAATGTTAAGTATGACGCAGAAAGAAGCGGACAACACAGGTAAGTTTATAAAGTTGCTGAGGGAATGATGGAAGGAAGGGACAAAATGCGATAAGGGATTAGTGAGCCAGGTGAAGCTGGTCCTCTACAGGGCGTGACAGCTTAGGCACGCCTAAATGATGTGAGGTAAGCTGGCAGACAGGTACAGTTGGTAATAATGAAGGTGACATGTCTTACTGTCAGTCAGAGACCAGGAGGAGAGTACAGAGGTGGGCCTGCATCAGAGGGAGGCACAGGAGTGCTGGGTTGCTGACAGAGATGAGATGAGTTGAGACAAAATGGTGGCTCCAGAGGTGAGCAGACAAAATGGCGGATCACAGCCAAGTAGGTCTAAGATGATGGATCCACAGGTAATCAGGTAAGCTGATGGAGTACAGGTGGTTAGAGCCAGGACCAGGGGGAAAACCTATACACAATAAACTTCAACAAGACTGTAACATGTCCAGTATGAATTATTAAAAATTCAAAGCCAGAAAACAGATGAGAAAAGCAAGGGACTAGACTGATACAAAATATTAACACTAGAGAGCCCAGCAGAGCATGCTGGGAAAAACACTGATAACATATAGGCCAGAACCACATGGTCCATGACCAGGAAGTAGACGGGACTGGGAATCACCACCACTGGAGCAAACCAAAATCAGAGGGAGAAACAGAGATTCAAGGATTTAAAAAATGTTTGCATTGTAACAACTGCTCTCAGTTCAAGGGAAGAACCACATGTAGAAAAAAGTTAAATAAAACACAAATTATTACACACACACCAAAAACTCAGCAAGAGCAAAGTCATTCTAAAGATTTATAAAAGGGATAGAGTGCACTGCAAGAAAAAGTGATAATAGTAATTATGGTTATGATGATGGTTAAAAGAGAGGAAACAGAGATGAGATAGTAATGGTATGCTTTGATTTATAATCATGATTTTTTCCAGGTTGAATGTGGTGCTCTCATAAACGTGCGTTCCTGAACGCTACACCAGGTGCAGGCAGGACTGTACCAAAGGGAAACTGTGAGGGAGGAGCGCTGGTTTTTCTTTATCATAATTTGTTTTCCCTCCAGTTACAGTAAAACTAATTCTAGCCTGAAAAATGCATTCTGGTGTTAGCAGGCATTTTAAAACCCAAATGAAAAAGCTGATGTTAAAGACATTTATAATTAATTGTTTGTTTGTTGTTTGTTACCCTTGGTATTAGCAAGATAGTTTGACCTACCAGTACTTAAAGCTGCTTTTCGAATTTTTTCGGTTTTTAGTAACTTCGGTAAAAACCCTGAAGAGGGAGATGATATTTGTATGATACTGGATTAATGACCAACTCTGGAAGAAACAGACGCTGATGTAGATTGAGTTCAGATGCAGGGGTGGGACATCCAGGATACCAGCTGCTTTCCTGGTAGGTTTTCTTTGCTCATGTACTTCATGCTAAGTTTGTATGTGGGCACTAATGCAGAGTTAGGTTTAGGCTGTCCAGACTGGTTTGTAAAGTCTTCTCTGCATAGCTTCCTCTTTATGTGCCTTGGCCCAGAACAACATCAACAACTTTGCCAGAGTCTGAATTTCAAAGCAAATTTGTGGATTTATTTAAATACAGTGATGATCATGATGATAATGATGATGATGAACTTGAATTGTGTAAACTGTTAAAGCTGAGTCATAGATTTCCATTTGGTAGAGAAAGGAAAAACGTACTTGACAGCGCTCAAGCCAGAGTTGAAAAATGAGGTTTGCCTGTCTGGTTTAAATACACATGGACTCTTGTAACACCATGCAGCCTGCAACAGATTCAGTTCAGTTTATTTATATAGCACCAAATCACAACAGAAGTCATCTCAAGGCACTTTACAATGTTAAAGGTTTAAGACCTTACAGAATATAACAATACAACTATATAGAATTTTATAGAAAACCCAACAAATCCCAACAACAAGAGGGATTTTAAATAAACTCTAGGTTTTACAGATTTTCTAGGAGAAAATTTGTAGGTTCAATCTAGAAGTAACAAATAATTATTTAAACATCCCGCAGGTTGTTTTCTCTTGTTTCACCAGTGTTTAATACAGTGGTGGTTGCTGTTGCTGGCCTTAGCAAACCTGTTGTACTGTGTGTTATGCTAACACTGCTCCTAAAATATCTCCACACCGCTAACATTTCTCCATCTTTGTCTACTTGCTGACCCAACACAAGATCAACGTGCTGCTGTAAAGTGGTATCAGGTGCAGTATTAGATGTTTTATGAGTATGAATACATAAGGGTGCTATCAGACTCGATACCCGATACTAATATCGGTATCAGGACGTCCCTATCGGACAACATGACAATAAGGCAGAACCTGTCTTATGATAATGATATTAATCAGCCTGATATCAGCCATCCTTCCTCACAGAAGTGCTTCTGTTCAGACACATTCTCTCTTTGTGAACAACCAACTCTCTGATCTTATTACACAGCATCTGGGCTCTTTCTCCAAAATTTGGATTTTCTTTTTTCAAGTCATTCTGTGGGAGATTTACTTTCATTGGTTGTTGTTCAGTGTTGCTTCCAGCTTCTTCTGAGCTTCAGTTTGCAGACAGCCACCCTGACATTATCCTGTACGATACCTTGATAATCTTGCAGTTGATTTTCCCCTTGAGGATGAAACTGCCCAGGTCTTGAGGCGCAAAAGCAGGAAGATGTTTTCACGTTGGTATGCCGATCCCTTTCACTCCATATGTGCTGCTGTGTGCTCTTCTTGAATTCTTCTGCTTAAACTCAAAGATTTTGGCAGCATTAAAGTATTTCAGGCAGACTGTTTTTTTTCCCACCATCACTTCCATAACAGACTAAACATCCTATACCTTCACTCCTGTAACCCTACAGTAACTCATCCTCCTATAAGACTATCAACACTCCTTGCGCCTCCTGTTTCTGCATGTACGTACTCCTTCATGTAGCTGGTCAAAGCTACCATTAGCTGTTAGCTCACTCTGTGTAAAAGAACGCTACCTCTTTGGTCCTAAGGTCCAGTTTCCCACCCCATCATGCAGTGTGTAGCTGCATCAGGGTTTTCCGTGACGTTTTCCTTTGTTTGAAATGAGAACTTGTGCTCAGGCCTGCTCTTGTCATACGTGTTAGCTGATGGTGCTGATGTGTCAGCTGTAGCAACAACAAACTGCATTGTCTCGCTGGGAATAACAGCAGAAGATCTTTATGAAATGGGATACAACAGCTGGAAAACGGCCCTTCTTATCTAATTCTTTACTAAATTTGTAGAAAATGTGTCAAATACAAGCTACTGTATCTTTGCATGTGATTAAGATGAATATCAAACCACAGTTTAAGACTAATAATGCAGAACATCAGCTCAACTAAAGGGTTCACATACGTTTTCTTGCAATGATTTTCCTGAATATTTTCAAATAAAAAAAATTGAGAACGCTATTTTTAATACTGTAATAGTAGAATATAGTATATGTATAAAGTGGTAGAACTCAATAACTGCACATACATATCAGGATGCCATTTATAACATGGAGAGCAAACATAACCTTTAGAATGGATACAGTCACTATTTCTCATTGACTTTCTATTCTCTCCCCACCCTCAGCTGGTTCACATCCTCACTTGTTGCTGATTATCAAAGAGTAAAAATACAACACAATCAGGCTGTCACCCAGTGTCTGATTGCTATTTTGATCATGTCACTCGTCCGCGTCCTCTGGGACTCTGCCAACCTGTCTGTCTCTGTCTCTGTCGGGCTGTGGGGATTACAGCGAGAGGATGAATGATAAAATGACATTATTATGCTGCTTAATCAACAGGATAAGAGAGATGGCTGACAAATTCCACAGCAGAAAAATAGTTTGAGATGTTTGTGTGGTTGCTGTGTCTCTCAGTGTAATTCTGCAGCTGCTAAAACAAACCTGTCGTCCTCTCTCCATCTCTGAGTCTCTTAAGTCCTTTTCTGTCTTCTTAAATCTCTCACTCTGACTTTCTCCACTTTCTTCCAATCTCCATTCCCTCTCACCCTCTTATTAGTATTACTGTGCCACACTCCTGCTGATCTGTTTACCTGACCAAGACGGCTCACCTGGTGAATCAGCTTCCTATGATATGTATTGTCCAATGGTGCAAAAGTAGAGAAGGTGACACTTTTGTTGATTGTTGGTTAGATTGTTTACATCTGCTCACGTTTTACTATGTTGCTCTTTTCTTTCACGTCCCTATAACACGTCTGTCCATCCTGGAAGAAGCAGGTTTCTTTTTATTATTGCAGACTTTGGAGGGTTTTCCTTATTCAATTGAGACTGAGGGTGTCACATGCTGCACAGATTTTAAAGCCCCTTGAGGCAACTTTGTGATATTGTGCTGTATAAATAGAATTTACCTGAGCTGACAGGTGACAAATTTGAACAAATTCTATAAGCTAGAGTGCACAGCAGGGGCAGACAATATCGTGCACCTGTAGGCACATTTCTCCTTTTCTAAAAATAAAAAATAAATATAAGTATATAAATATTGAGATTATAAACTGATCTAGTGCAATAACCATAATATAAACATACTGTATGTGTCTGTGTACACATCTTTCCCCAGGTTGAATGTGTGACGAAATATGTGTAACTTCATCAAACGCTCGTCACTTGCTGCCTGATTGCTGTTTCAATCATGTCACAAGCTTGACACATCTGTCAGGATCCCAAAATAGACACTGTTATTTCCTCCTGTTACCAGCTACACTACATCTGACACAAGCGATGCTTTGTAAAAACAACTATGTACAGTACTTTTGAAGTTGCATCTTAAAATGATAGTGTAACATAGGTAAGAAGGAAAAAAGGCACCATGAGCATCTTTCACTAACTAAACAGCCAGTCTTTTCCTAGAATGAACATGGAAGAACAGTCAGTTTGATATGCCAGGATCTAAACTATAAGAGGCACGAGGCTGCGATATTGTGGAGACAATTTCCCAGCTGTCTGCACTGGTGCTGCCTGTCAGCTGCTCATTTAGGCCACACGCCTATTGGTAGGTAGAAACGTGACAGCATTGCTGAATTTTTTTCCAATAACTACTCTCAATTCTCTCGTCCCCTAATATCTAAACTGGGAGATCCCTCTGTGGTGGATGAGAGGAGACAGGTGTGTGTGTGTCTGTTTGAGTGTTTGGATGCCTGATTTGGCTCCTTCTCTGTTTGATTGGGTTTCTGCTGCTGTGTGTTTGCAGCATGGTGCCCGTGGCTCTGTTTGATTGGCTGTCTGTCACTGTGTGTGTGATGTGATATTGTTTGGCTGGGTGGGTAAATATCTGGTTATGAGGCTTTCTTCTCATGCGTCTCATTGCCTCCATCTTTTTTGCCTGTCAGCCCCTCTGCGGAAGTAATGGCACTGATTGTGATGGGAACACAGCAGAAAATAGTTTGGCAATGGTGCCAATTCCTTTCATTCATGACAACAATATAGTTCTGAAAATGTAAACAGGATAGAGTTTTAATGTACAATATTTAGCATGTGAGTTTAGAAGACATTAAACCGTTCTGAGCATGTTTAGATGAGCGCTGTGTTCAGTTGTAGAAGTAAAAATTCTATATTTATCTTTTGGAAGGTGCAGTTACATAACAAAGAATATTAGTTTAGTTTTAGACGACTGCATTGGTTTTGTAGGGAACGTAACTTCAGCTAGACAGCATTCTGTTAATTAATGCAAGTACAGTGGCAGGTTGTAACTATGAAGATGCTGAACACACAGAAAAGCACTTTGGTTTGAGCTCTATTAGATTTTACACATTTTGTAATACATCTAGTGGAAACAGGACATGAAAATCCCTTCTCTTGAAATGATGATCGTGTTACTATACAACTAAGCTGCAATCATGATTACATTTAATCATTGTGTTGTCATTCATTGTATTTTGTGAATGGATGTCACATTTATTAAGCAAAAGCGAGTCACAAGGAGAAAGTTGGGTTGTCCAGTGTTAATGCTGTGCAGGATCTACAAGCTGCAGACCTGAAGTCAAGACCACAGTTCTGTGAGGCATAAAAAGCCTTTTTTTTTTTTTTTTTTTGGAGAACCCTTATAGTCCCACAGTAGGGAAATTCAGTTTTGGACAGGCTGCCCCTTTGAGGCGCCAAGGGTCAGGGGTTTCGGTGGCTTGTCCAAGGACACCTCAGCATGTAGCCAGGATGGGGAATTGAACCTGCAAACCTTGGGGTTGAAAGACGACTGCCCTACCAAATGAGCTGCATGCTGCCCCCTGAGCTACATGCTGCCCCCAATTTAATTAGGATTATACACAAGTCGGGTTTAAATTTAAGTGCAGATGTTGTCTGTCATACATCTGGATGTTGAACTGCAAGATCAAATATTTTCACGAAAGAGATTGGATCAGAGGTTGCTTTATCTTGACGTCATTGACAGATTTTATTTTTTTTCTTATAATGACAGATTAGTCTGAAGGTCGTCCATCATTTTGACAGATTATAAAGTAATTCACTCAACTGTCCAGTTTGTATATATTAATTATCTTGTCCTGTCTCCTGGTTTTCTAGCTGCCTATAGCTCATGCATACTCCATCCATCCATTTTCTAAACTGCTCAGGCCCTGTAGGGGTCACAGGTGTGCTGGAGCCTATCCCAGCTGTCATACGGGCAAGAGGCAGGGTACACCCTGGACAGGTCACCAGTCCATCGCAGGGCGAACATAATCCAGCTAGAGATGATTTTTCCTACATCGCAGTTGCAGTTTTTTAGGATTGAATACTGTGATGAGCCTCATGATACTTGACATTTAAGTTAAACATACGACTGATAACACATTAAAGTAAATATGGTTGTTAGCTGCAATGATTAGAACATCTCTGGGCTGCTAATGAGACAAAATGTGGAGTTTGAAACAAACATGTTTTCTTTTGCCGAAACAACTGATGTTGTCTGAATGTCTCTAAACTACAAACATGTGCAGTGTTTTTCTTCGAAACATAGGATTCTCGCGCACACACGA
>OMLM01012248.1:0-11445 GCA_900302695.1 Helostoma temminkii
GGCTGTGCTCCTCCAGTTCCTCCTTGCACAAAGGAGCAGATAGTGGTCCTGCTGCTGGGTTGTTGTCCTCCTACGGCCCCTCCACGTGTCCTGGTGTATAGGCCTGTCTCCTGGTATCTCCTCCATGCTCTTGACACTGTGCTGGGAGACACAGCAAACCTTCTTGTCACAATGCTCATTGGAGCATCATCCTGGATGAGCTGCACTACCTGAGCAACTTCTGCGGCTTGCAGACACCACCTCATGCTACCTCTAGCGATGAGGGCACTGGCAAAATGCAAAAGTGACCAAAAATCAGCCAGAAAGGATGAGGACAGGGAAATGGTCTGTGGCCACCACCTGCAGAACCATTCCTTTATAGGGGTTGTCTTGATAATTGCCTCTAATTTTAACCTGTTGTCTGTTCCATTTGCACAACAGCAAATGGAACAGATTAATAGTAATAGTAGCAATGTTACTAGTAGTGTCATTGTTCTGTTGAGTATGTTGCTATACTGTACATTACAGCTTTGTCTTATTCTAGGTATGTTTTATATTGTAGGTTTTGCTTATGTTCACTTTGAATTTCATTTCAGCAACATATTTCAAAAAGTTGAGAAAGAACATCCAGATGATGTCTTTCTCAGAGAAGGTCTTGCTTATTTTGGCAATACACCAATTCACATTCTACACATATAACAACAGTATAGTAAAAAAATCTGGATGCTAAACCACAATACCCCAATCTAGATTAAACCTGAGGAAACTGTGTGCTTTATAAAGACATGGTTCCAAAGTTAGAATTTCTGAAGAAATTACGTGGGAGAACTGTGACGTAGAGGAAAAGACGCTGATCGCTTACATGCTGCTGACCAATTAGTAGTTATTTCAAGATTGCATCTAAAATGCTATTAAGTAAATAAATAAAAAAATAAGAAAATGCTGGCAAAGAGGAACGTATAAGTATAGAGTATAGAGAAATTAGTTGAGAAAGAATGATAAAAAGTAAGAGTTGAGAAACAGAAAAAGCTGACATCAGAAAGTTAAGAATGAAAAGATGGAAATTTCCTAAATCTAAATTGCATAGGTGTGAGTGAGAGTGTGAATAGTTGTCTTTGTCTATATGTGGCCCTGTGATGGACTGGCAACCTGTCCAGGGTGTACCCCGCCCATGAGATAGCGACCCCTACAGTCCAGCAGAAAAAGGACCCTTTTTCTGCTGGACCACATGCTGCAGCACTGTGTGAACATGTAAACTCACCGTCCCCATAACCCTTTAAAGGAGGGAAATAAGAATGTTATTGTTTTAGCTAAAAACTTTGAACTCACCCACTCCCTGGTTGCACTATTACAGGTATCTGGATGACATCTGGGGTGTGTCAAAGGAGGATTTTGAGGAATTTTTCAACAACCACAATGCCTCTGTTAAATTAAAGTCAACCAGCAGCCTCACAGTGGTTGACTGTTCAGACATAACCACATACAAGGCCAAAATTTGGAAAATACAAAGAAATTGGATATAAAAGTATTTTTTAACCCTTGACTTCCAACGCCAGCTTCCACTGAGTGCTGAAAGAGGACAAGTGTACCTACATTTCTGGGGTTTATGAAAGATGAAAGAAGAAAACACGCAAAAAAAGTTGATAAAAGCTGAGGAGGAGAGGATAGAGTGGGAGTGACATCACGCACTCTAGCTGACCAAAATTCCCGTCATTCCCGTCACCAATGAAGAAAATGTAAATTGACCAAAAATGCCAAAACTGCCAAAATTTAAAAAGTATAAGAGATATTAAGAAGCTGATCCAAGGGGAAAAGTTGAAAGTGTCTAGACCCTTTAAAAGTTCAAATGATGTTTCTATGATAAACGATTCAATTTACACAGTGTCCCAATCACAACACAATCAATAAACAATTTCTAAATACTGCTCATCAACAAGATACTCTACTATTTTTCAATAATGGATGAGTATCTTGTTCTGTATATTAGAATGCAATTTGTAAACTGTACCCCAGAGCCTAATGTCCTGTAATTATTTTCTATGGTCACTCATAGACTCTCTCTCTCTCTCTCAGGACCTCTCTCTTTTATACCCATCTGCTTTTGGGCTATTACAGTGGCTTAAATTAATTAATAGTAACTAATAGTTACTAATAGTAATAGTAGTAACTAATAAATTAGTTAATATTTAGATCAACTTACACTGAACTCAGTTACATGCAACCTGCTCAATTATGGATATACTGAATAGTTCTTAGGGCCTCATAATTTTGTCTTTAACTCTTTTTCTTTATCAGCAGAAAAGTCAAATATGAAAGATCACCCAGCTGTATGTTTTCTTCCGTTTTATATTTTCAAAAAATAACAAAAAATAAAACTAAGAGTGCGACAGTCTGAGATGGAATGAGCTTGGGGAATTGTTTTCACAGAGCAACAGGTGTGTTGTTTGTCAGCTCTATTACACAGTCCTGTTATTCATTTCATGAGCAATTACATCCCATTTTGTTTAAGGTGTCATATGGGAAAAGCTGAGGCTGTTTGTGACTTAATAATTAATAGAGCTTGAGCTGCATTTCTCATTAATTAACATTCTGAGTAAAACAGGATGTAAGCATAGATTGTTGAAATCAGATTTTATTGCATTGGTAGGAAAATGCTCACAGTCCTCAGATGAGCAACAGTACAAAGAAAATAGGATGGTGTAACACTGAAACAATAATTAAAAAAAATGAAACTGCAGCGTTGTCGCCCTTCCCTCCCTGTGTAGTTGTGGCTATGTTTCTTTTTTTTTTCATTCCATTAAGTTGTGCAAAAAAAAACCAAAACATAAAAATAACCAGAGCCAACAGTAGATTATTTTTGCGATCTGTATCAAAGCAATTATAAAAATAAAAGCCTTTAAACTCCAAATCTTAAACTCCAAAATTTTGCAATCATCTTTTCAAATTCTAAAAATCACAGAGAGCAACAAGTCCAAGCACTGACATTTATTCACTGTATTGCACTCAATACAAACAACCCTATGTCCTCTGTTGTATCCAATGCAACTATTTGTTCTGTGCAAATGCTGTTGGGCGATGCAACATATATTGTATAAATTGGTGCATAGTCATGCTTGACATGTTCACAAGTAACATGCACAAACATACATGTACAGTTAGAACTGGTTTTCACCTAAAACCCATCTCGGATTAAAAACAACGACAGGAATATTTACACAAGACACACATAAAGAAATACCAATGAAAGGTGAAGGAAGACTTCAAAGACATTTGATCTTTGAAAAGATAAACTCCATCTATTAAAAGTAGCTGTTTGGTTGTACTTCACATTCAAATGATACAAAGAAAGACATTCCTTCTTTGCTTGAAACCCAATTGTTTTTTTTGCTTTATAGTCAATGTGCACAGTTTGGACAGTACATCACAGGGACAAAGATAACAAGAATCTGTACAATCAATCTAGGAAGCCATTTGGAGGGAATCAAAGTTCCCAAGTACATTTACACATTGAGCAGAGTATAGACAATGCACTGCCAGACTAGAAAGACCATTCACCATTGAAAAGTGGACATTTCATACAGAAAGTCATGCTGTCAGATCCAACTGTGGATTATATGTGACGTTTAACTGACATTGTACAGACCATCTTTTTCTAGAAAGAGCCCAGAATAAGATTTATTTACTGCTATATGAGAAAAAAAGGCCTGTGAACATAGGAACAAACAATGGCAGATATTTATTTCCTCGGTTCTCTGGCCTTCAGTGTAATTGAACATAATTAAAAATCAGTGCTTGATTCTTGATTTCATGTTAGGGTTTTAATACAACTACAGTCTGAGCAGAAAGTAAACCTCGGGCTCTGACGCAAAGTTTGAAGAGTCTGAAGGTGGAACAGAGTCATCAGTATAGTGCCGATCTCCATAATGATCTCCATTTCCATAACGTAATGATGTGCAAGCTCCCTCAGGAAGTCCCCTGTCTTCCAGCTGACCAAGGTAGCCTGCGATATAAGAACCAGTAGAGTGTCTGTTAGCTGGTGGGTTCTGTGAGGCTGGTTTATTCCTCAACAGCACCCCACCAATGCTGACAGTACTATTGAGCACCACACCTCCCCGAGGCTTTAGTGCCTCTTGCTGCCTTTCGCGAGCACGGCTGTTGATGTGACGCACTCGGCTTTGGCTCCGAGAGGATAGGCGACGGGTGAGAAGCGGAGGGGAATCATCTGGATCCCTTGGAACAAAAGATGCTATACTTGTTGCCTGTGTCTGTGGCTGTGGGGCTTTGGTTTCCCAATACAACTGAGAAGACTGGGGTTTATCTCTGTCATTGTCATCCCCCTCCAGGCTGACCAGCTTACGTAGTTGTTCTGTGAGGGGATCACAAGACTGTGACTGGAAAGTTACTTCCCCTGTAGTGCCCATCCTTTTTTGTTTCCTCATATGGGGAGTGATGAAACTACGACTTATAATGTGATATTTGCTCTGGAAGTTGCATGATATGTCTTCAGAGGTCAGGTCTCCCAGGGACTTGGACTTACAAGGGCTTGGGGCTATAGAGTCTATGCTAGCAGACTGGGAACAAGTTGATAAAGACCCTAAATGTGCTTGCAGTGAAACTCCATTCTGTGACTGGTGCTTACTGGTGAGGGAAACTTTTTGGTTACAGGATAGTGTTTGATTTTGGCTATGTGGCTGGGTCTTTTGAGGCGCTGAAGTTTCTGAAGAGGGTATGATGCAATCCATGTTAGTGAACACTGCATCACAATCTGAAGAAGGACCTGTGTCCCCACAGATGTTTACAGACATGGCAGATTGGCCAGGAAGGCTTTCAGAAGAGGAAAAGCCATTATGAAAACACCTCAGTTGCTCCCTCTCTGTGTGTTTATGCGCTACTTTGTCTTGATGTGACCTATTTAGGAGCTGGCTGCCATTATAGTTCCTCTGTTGTGTGTATGAACTACTGAAGTCTCTGCTGTCATTAAGGGCCTTAGAATTGCTCTGAGGAACAGGGTAGCTGTTCTGGCACAGCGGACTAGGGTTTGAACATCTAGAGTTGATGGTTCTGTGGAGTGGTGAAGGCTGACAGCTGTTCTTGTTGTGGTGGAGATTGGACAACTGGTAGGAAGGTTGATTTATTGGAGATGGACACTGTGAAAATGCCACATGAGATGCATGTGATGGGTACTGTTCACGGAATGGCAAAGTCTGTTTATGTTGTAAGTAGTTGGGAGTGGACTCATGGTTTTGGTAAATAGCCTGACGCTTGGTTGGACTTATGAGCCCCTCCAATTGACTGCCATGTCTTGATGAGTTCAGCATCATATCCAAAGGATCCTCATCAACATTTATTTCCACTTCTCCAAAACCATCTCCAGCTGAGTCATGGGCAAACTGGAAACAGTGGCCATTTACAAAGGAGCTTGCAGACTTTTTAGTACTCCACACTTTCTCAGGAACTTGTGCTGGGGGATCAAACACTTCCTCGTATATCCGCTCCTCAGCCTCTTCAGTTTCATTCCAGTCCGTCTTCCTGTACATATCATCCCAGTCCACATTATGTCCCCTCGCTAAACTATGAGCCACTTTTGCTGGTGAGGACCCCAAGCTGTTTGAGGGCGTGCTCGCTGTAGTGTCTGCTTGAACATGGACTGCCTGTTTCTGCAGGTTGTACACTGATACAGGCAACAGCACCTCCTCATCTAGAATGGTGTATACCTCCTCAAGCTCAGCAGTTTCTGGGCTAGAGAGAAGAGGTGGAGCGGGTGTATCTGCCTGGGAGTTCTTGCATGGTGACATGATTTTATGATTATTTATCAAGTGTTTCTTTTTTGTAGACTCTCTGTTGGTCTTGAGGGGAGACTTTACATCTTGCACAACTTTAGGGGTGGTAGGCCTGAAATTTGAGTGACAAGAAGGAGTGTAATTATGAGATAATTCTGTAAAATTGTTTTGGTCAGCTGTACTTTCAAACTGACCAATCAGAGCAGAAATAGAGCCACATGTGTCTTGGCCATTGCCTAAGGACACAGCATCAATTAATCTGGAGATAGTGCTGTCATGCAAAGAGCTGGGACTCTTTAGATCACGATCAATGCTGACAGGAGAAAGAGGGGCCACATGGTGCGGCGCAGAGGAGGAGGAGGAGACTGAAGGTGCAACTGTGAATGTTGTACTGCCTGATGATGTTTCTGGTTTATCTGATCTCAGCTGGCTGACCAAGAAGTTATCCTCTGCGCCTGCAGAAAGGTTCTTTGATTTGTTGAGTCTAGTGTCTTCCGAATGGTAATTGACATAGTCATCCTCCTTTTTAACTTCTTCTTCACCAATAACCAGATAAGAAGCCTCCTCTGATTGTTTGAATGCCTTATTTCTGTATATCTTAGAAGGTGAAGGCATGTTTGGTCCAAGAGAGAATGATGATTCCATGAGCAGGTCCACAGAGGAAGACCTGGGCCTGTGACTCCCTCCTGTGGACACAGATAATTGAACAAGACAATTAATAAAGACAGGTTTACATCCCTCTATTTGATGTTGAACATCAAGACAAACAACGATTAAATGACAACAGTGCAGCCAAACCAAGGCATTAGCAATACACAGACAAATGGATCACCAAGTACAACTGTGAAGGGGAAGCTGGAAAATGAGGTTCAAACAAAGGAAGAATCCATGTTTTCAAACACCATATTAGGAAAGAGATGATCAGATGGGATCAAATGACACAGTAATATAGTTCGCAGAGCACTTTCGAACAAAATACACTGGGTGGACGTAATACTGGTATGTTTTTGAACGATGCAACCTTCAGACAACAGGTGTTTTTCGATTACCTGGAGGAAAATCCTAGTCAGTTCTCTACTATAAAGAAGCACAACAAATGAAGATGGGACAGAAAAGGCATGTTAAGGTATCATGGAGAGTAGGCTGTTCTGTCAGAACATGTATTATAGGAAGTTGTAGCAAGATAAGTAAAGCAATGGAAAGAAAGCAAAACAGATCATATAACAACTCTGCCAAAGTTAGTGTTAGACATGATAATCATTTATGAATGCACATTTCTTATGCTAATTAAAGTAGAATGATGTAATTTCATGTAAATAGTTATAATAATAGATTTTGACCTACTTCTTTGACTCTATGAAGGTAAAGTACTCACCAATGACTGTGTCTGCACCCATATCATGCTGCTCCTTGTCTGGCGAGCAGATAGATAGCTGCCCTTG
Organism: Helostoma temminkii; assembly: GCA_900302695.1. Lineage (NCBI taxonomy): Eukaryota > Metazoa > Chordata > Actinopteri > Anabantiformes > Helostomatidae > Helostoma > Helostoma temminkii. The sequence goes on from OMLM01012248.1 coordinate 7,202, forward strand.
CAGAAGCCTGTCTAAGGGCATGGAGATAGGCCTGTGGATGAGGGGTCCTCTGGGCTGGAGACGCTTCTCCACCCCTCCTTCCCTCCCTGACATGCCCTCACCTCCTGCTGCTGCTGCTGCACCTATGCCATTCTTTTGGTCTGATATGGAAGCCACAGACTCCGACAGCACCATCTTGGTCTTTTTTCGTCCTTTTGCTGGGGCACTGGCTGTGCGCCTTAGGAGGTGATCGCTAATGGAGCGTTTCCGAAGGCAATTGGAGTTTGTATCCACAGAGGATTTGGAAGAACGGGTAAACAAACCGCGGATGCCTCTAAGCTGATGACCCTGAGGGCAGGAGGAACAGAACAGGAAGGACATAAGAAAGAAAAAATATATCAGGTTCTAAAAACACAGCTCACTTGTGCCATAGACGGAACACAACTCACACATTACAGATTGAAGTTAAAATGTTAATTTTCATGAATACAATGGAAAATATCCAATGTGCTGAAGTTAAACATGACAACTGAATGTTTTTTCATACATTGCCTATAGATGGCACCCTTACCCCTCAAATTACCACAACAAACACTGGGCAAGCAGCCATGGCGGCTTATGCATGCATGCTTACATAGAAAATTATTCCATATTTGCAGACAGTGAGACCACAACATTTAATACATAAACAGTTATGAATTAAAAATGACCTCACAAGCAAACCATATCACTTAGTGTTTTAATGTCACACACCATTTATTGAAGATACGACTTTAACACAAAATTCACTTTTGCATCATGCATCACTGTTTCATGCATCACCACACAAAGCCTAGGGCACCAGGATACCTTATTAGATCCTAGAAAGTGCATTATGGTAAAGCTGGGATTCAGGACTAGTGGGCTCCACTAGAAAGACAAGGGATTCAATGATGTCATGTGTGGAAGGAAACACATTTTTTTCAGTTTATCTCCAAAATATTATCTCAGTCAACAGAAAAGGCTCACAGGGGAACTGCTAGGCTATGGTAAACAAAGTAAAACCAAACTACACTTACCTTCCCATAGACATCATGCACTGACACATGAATAAAGATAGAAGCCTCAGTCAACCCCTCCAAGTAAACATGTCTGTAACCTGTTGTTAGACATAGAGGGAGAAAGCACACGCGAGTGAGTGAATGAAACCAGCTGTCATCACACTGGTGATTGTGTAGTAGTAGCCCAAGGAGAGGACATTAGGAGTTCAGGGACAGCTTTGATTATATGCAGGCAACAAAAATAACCTTGAATGCCACAGGTCTTTTTCTATACAAATCAAAGAAATTATGGTTCACTAGACACGAGATAATGTGCCTCACAGTCATAGCACTGCTACAGTTATGATAGAAATTGTGTGAGTATGTGAATCAGTCTATTTGTTAAATAGCAGAACTATAATGATTCTAAAATGACAGTGACAAACTGTGAGCCCTTTTTAATTCCATGTGATTCACATGCATCATTTCCTTATGAAAATGTCAATGAAAATACTGAGAAATTCACAAACCAGGCATCAGGCTGCTAAAGGCAACAGTCCGTTGACCTATAAAATCCCGCCCAATAGGATCATGGTCCCAGACAAGGAAGCGCACCAAAGCCACCTCAGCCATGTGAAGTGTAAAAGACAAAGACTCCTCCCATACTGGATTAAAACCTTTGGAAGATACATACAGTATAATGAATGTCCAATTAAATCATATGCAGTATATACACACAGGATATCCATTTGACCACCAAAATGTAAACAGTTCAAGTTCAAGTTCTCTGAAGTCCTTCTTGAGATACTGAGTTCATAAGAATCGGACGATGCTGGCCACAGCATAACTAGCAAAGAGCTGCTTAGTAATGAGCTGTCAAATTATGTATTTCAAGGATCAATACTTGGCACACTAATCTAGTAATACTGTTGAGCTCCCAGTGCTCCATAACCTTTCCCAGAGGAGGCTTCTCCCTTCCCCCTGTCGGGTGCCCTCATCTATGGAGACATGTTAGGGATGACATCAACAATCCCTCCTTTATGCCTCTAATTAATTAATCTGACTTCTGATCCTGACAGTGCTCCACAGCCCTCAGGAAAAGGCAACATCTGTGGCCATGACATTAATTCATCTCTGTTCTGTTTTCTCAAAGAAATGATGACAATATTAATAAGCAGAGATGAAATGGCATTACAGTGTATTTGCTTTGATTTGTGTTCCATATATACTGTATGTTCTACAGTATGTACAGGCATCTGCCCGTTATCTATACTGCTTATCCCATTCAGGCTTGCAGGATGCTAAAGCCGATCCCATCTGTTATTGGACAAGAGGAGAGGTACACCAGGCACTGGTCGTCAGTATCAGTATCAGTATCACAGACACTATGTACGGTGTAGTGTGATAATAAATGGCAAAAGTCAAAAGCAAAAACATATTCAAACTATGGTTTGTTCTAGACTGGTTTATCGATTATCTGTGATCAAATCAGTTCTGAATGACTTGAGCCTGGCTAGGCAAGACATGAAAATGTCAGTAATCCCAAAGCATTACAGAAATTAGTCAGTTAATCTATCTTTTCTGTGTGGGCCTCACCGTTGTCATCAACAACTCGTGTCTGTTCCTTGCAGCAATCTACCGGCAGACCGATGATCTCCACTTCAACGAATGGATCAATAATCTAACAGAAGAGAAAGTTAAACGTCATTATGTAATAAAGTATATTATTGCATGTGTGTGTAAAACATTAAAGAGAGTTGAGCACACAGTCACGTGTTCCACTGTGTTGTTACCTCTCCACGGTCCCCCAGCATGGAGTCTGGTGGTTTGGGCAACTGCTGTCCACTAATGATCTTCAGAATGAGCTGCTTTTTAGGATACGCTGGAAGTGGGTCATCACTGAATGGGTTGAACGAGCCTGGAGGAAATGAATAAAGCAGAGCAAGGACTTTGATATATCGTATCACTTAATCCTAAAATCAAGGCCACTTGTGGTTGGTGTTCTGCTCTGGTTTCCACATATGTGTGAACAAAATATGCAAGAGTAATGATATTACATTACAAATAACAGCACCTTAAAGTACACGTGCAGCAAGCCTGTGGAAACACATACATGAATATGATTTGTTGTGTGGCTAATTCCCCATTAGAACTAGTTCATATTAAAACAAACAAAAACACTGTGGAGTTTAGTTTTTAAGCTGATATTGCATAAATATGATAATATAACAACATCACATGCTGCATTTGTTAATAATCTCGGACATTTTATCACATTTGCATTTCTAATATGCCTTTACTGCCTCTTTTCCTGTGTATCTATTTCTGTATTGAAAGGCTGTGTATTCATCATCCAGTGCAATACAAATTATTTTTATTTCATGGATTGTTTATATGGGTGTACTGTATAACCAAACTGTGTGTACATGCAGTCTGTACCTTTACACATTGGTGGAGGTTTGAGGACGTAGCCACTGCCTCCATTCACCATGAACTTGGCTCTGTTGAGTTGCATCATCCTGCCCTCTGTCTGGTAGTTCAGAGCGACTGAGGTAGACAAAATAAGAATTGTTACTAATTCTTTACCCACATAGCGTATATGACCTCCACTCATTCTGTTATTATGCAGTTATTGGTGTAGTATACTTGTAAAAAAATCATGCCAAATAGCACAATAAATGAGAAAAGCATTTTTTTATTAGTCATTGCTTTTTGTGTTTATCAAACGAGCCCTTTGGTTTATACATTTATTCATTGTTTTATATGTAAAGCCTGAGCAATTCTACAACCTTGAAACGTTTCTTAGGGGAAACAGACGAGGACGAAAACAAGCAATTAGAAAATGGAAAGAGAAACTCCGCAGCTGTTTGACATAAAATGTAGTTTAGACTTTGATACTTGTCTTTCATTTCCATTTTTGAATAAGTGGAATGATTATTTGTGAGGAATTAAAAGATTAGGTTAAATATTTAGTTCCAACTCTTTAATATTAGCTGATCATTTTATTTATTTATGAATTTCTGCTTAATCACTACAAATCCTTTTCTGACTATAACCCTACAAATAACTTACAGACCCTCACACACCATGCAAATCCATTAACATCCACACAATGACTTTACACTGGCCACAGATTAAACCTGTGTGATATGTCATATAATTACTATGTCAGAGCCAGTCAGTGTGTGATGACAGGTAGGACACCCGGTGTTTTCATTAACAGACAGACTCCGTACAGCTCAGAGC
>OMLM01012248.1:18882-45917 GCA_900302695.1 Helostoma temminkii
AAATGAATTGCTGTGTATTATTATTATTATTATTAGTATTATTATTATTATTATTATTATTATTATTGTGTATGCCCTGATCTCGTCCTTCTCTCCCTCCACTGTTAATACAATGACCTAGTTTTGTCCTTCCTTTCTCCTCTTCTCTTCATCTGCGTATGAACAATAATTAGCTTCCTCTCAGTGCCTTTCTGCCCCCATCCACACCACAGCAATGTTAATGAAGTAAAATATGGTCAGATAACAAGCACTCTGCTTTCTTCACGGTAACAGGAAGAAAATGGAGATGTGTGATGCAGAAGCCTCAAACTGACTGGGTATATGTTAATTTATCAATTAATTTTTTCATTTATACACATAAACTGTCAAGCAACCATCCATCCACCCATTCATGAATTGATGCGTTCTTACTTTGATGAGTATCTTGCCCTGCAGGCTGTTAGGACTGGGTAACGTTTTGGAGCCTCTGCTCAGTGCGTCCCTCACATCCAGTTTGCTTCCAAAGATTTCTCGCAGGTACTGTGCGATCTTCTTCTGCTGCTGGATGCTGCAGTGGTTCTCTATAGACAAAATGACTGGGTACCTGAAGATAAAAAAGAACAGATATGCAGGATTTCATCAAATACATAAAACATGGCAACATTTAGAAAATGTGTCTTGAAGGAGCTGAAGTGATTCACAATTCAAACTGTACTTCCAGTTCTCACCTCCAATCAACAGAACAGAGAGGAGGGAAAAATCATAAAAAAAATATGGCACCTCCGTGTCATGGTGTGTGCGTAGGTGTCGTGTGTGTTTATACGTGCGTGTCTGCGCTTGTGTTTTCATTTAGAAAATGTAAAACGACTGTGGACACACAGCAGCGCAGCTCAAATGTCAGGTTTGTCAGACTGACAGCTCTCCCTCAGGGGACACAGCCCCGCTCTCACCTCCAACTCTGATCCTCAAAACACACACTCGCATGCACACACACACACTTGAATACACAAACTGGTCTTCTGCCAAAGACAAAAAGAGACAACAGAAAGAGTAAAACCCAGAGTGGTTTCATTTCGGGTGCACAGACAGTGACATCCCAGAGCTCTTCTCAGGTGAAACAGTTAGACAGCTCAATGAACTGTGTAATGTGTATGTGTGTGTGTGTGCGATGTGGGCGAGAGCAGAGACTCTCCCAGGGGCCATTAATCATATTAACAGGTGGCACTGATGATAAAATATCAGCTGACTGTAAGAGTGAGAACGGCAGAGAGGGAGATGAGAAAACGCAAGATAAGGCACAGGACGTTCAATTTGTTAATTTGTTCTTGCTGTCAGCATGACTTTGGATGAATAATTAATAAGATATGCATTTATAAGAATATGCAGGTAATTTTAAATTAGTAAGTGTGAATATTTTCTTTCGGGAAAGTACAATGACCATATGGTTTTTAATTTATTTCGGTGCTCAAATTTACTGACTGAATTATTTATGAAAAGTAGCGCAGCATCACCTAAACATCCATAAAAAGGATACAACTTAAAAAGTCTGTATTCTCATTAAATTGGTTTATAAAAATGGAAAAGGGACTATTGCTTTGTTTTGTCTGACCAACAGTCAAAAATGCAAATATTCAGTTAATGGAAGCTTTGAATTCACACGATTAAAAAGACATTTTGCTTGAACAACTATTCATTTGTCAGAAAAGCAGCTGATTATTGTTCTGCTGATCATCTAAGCAATTAATTATTTCAGCTCTAACTTGTAGTGATGTAGTGATGAAATGACCATTTTTACAGAACTGATTTTCGCAGCCAGTGACTAGATTTAACCAACATTTCGTATCTCATTAGCTTGAGCAAGCGCTGTCTTAAAGCTGCGCTCATATAGGTCTTTGTATTTCTTATTACCTCTAGATATGTGAATTTATCTTTGCTGACTATGAAAGGGAAAGAATGAAACAACACTCAGCTTGCTCCTATTGTTGATAGGGAATAAGAATCTCTTTGTCATGTTTGCTTTGTACCATGATATCGTCGTTTTTATGATGCATGGAATGGAATTGTGAAATCTGTGAAGAAGAGATATCTGTCCAGCAATGCTGTGGGCCACTACATAGTGTATAGAGAGAAAAGTACAAATTTATGTTTGATCCAATTAAACGCTTTCTGGGAATGATGACCTCTGGGGTAGGATTACTGCTAGAAATGTAGATGACATTAACCACATATAAAATATCTGCCCCTAATAAAAATGAATAGTCATGTCTATGAACTGCTCCAGTCTATCTGCTAATGCCTTTATCAAGATTTTATTATCACAACAGAGTGGCTAGGGAGGTAAGTCACAGTTGAGTGGATCCTTGTTTTATTGTTAGTGTTGATCATTGAATGCCTGTGCTTTTATTGCCTAAACCTAACCACCACTGGGGTTCTGGAGTTGAATGTGAGTCAGTCCTGCATATTACATGTCCTCCTAACAATTTCCCAGTAACTTGCTTTCTGTTAACAAACAAACATGTATTGTTTCATTATTTCAAAAAAAAGTTATGTCATAAAATAATAATAATGATTACATTCACTGAAGGAATGTGACAATATGTGTATCTCTGTCTACCTGTGAATTACATGTAACTGTGGCTAAAATAAAACATGTCTGAGTAGCTAGAAATGAAACTGACAACTAGTAAACAAGTAAAAAAATTGACTTATAACATTAACCTAAAGTTAGTGAAAGTCCCAACATGCAATGTGGTTCCCTTTATTTTTAAATTATAAATAAAGAATCTATTGCCAATACTATTTTTGAATAAAAGCAATAATTTTATAACAAAGCTTCTGCCATTATATGTAGCTGCAGTACATGTGACTCTGTTTGAGCCAATGTGGCAGCAGGAAATGGCATCATTCACCACTTTGTTGGGGTATTGTTGGATCCAGCAGAGACAAACTGTGGCTCCTCAGGGAGTCAGAGGAAACTCTGCTGAGCAGATGGCTCAGTAATAGGTGCTAATTACTGCCAGCAACCACAGTGTTTTATGAAAAACACAAACCTGGCTCTCTAAATGTTGCAACTTTGTAGTTAAGCCTCACAGGTAAACCTTTCTATCAAATTCATAGATGTTTCATTAGAACTGTGTGAGAAATGCTAGTTTGAGACTGGCTTTATGTGGGAAAATACAGTAGCTCTGCAGATCCTTAAATTAAGATGAAAAAGTGCTTTATTAGTAGGCAGATGCTTTTGCAGAAGACCTGGTCCTATAGTGGACCATAAAGCAACACAATAAACAGAGGAGGACAATAGACAATCAATAATACAATCTGTGCATCTCTACATATGGAAATGTTCTGTTTGTCCTGAAGCTATGACAGTGATTTGTGCTACAGAATGTTAACCTGTAATGTTGTTCCAGTCTGATGGATATGTGAAAGTAAACTGAAGGAGGAAGCACAACAGTGTTTATTATTTGGCATTTAAAGCCATTTCGAACCTGCTACAATATAAATTAATGGAAGCATCTAGTTTCCACAACCACACACTGTTTACTAGTAAAGGGAGCTTTGACTCACTGGTTATTTACGAAGGCATATTTGTTGATGGTCTCTATGACACACTTGAATGGTATCTTGGAGGTCAGAGTGTAGCCATGTTGGACCATCGGCTCTCCATCAGGACCGTCCCAACAGTCCACTGAAGGAAAAAATTATAATAACAGAAGAAATTAATCATGAATATAGTCGTAAAAGCCTGTTTATACTTTCTCTATCTTCACATTGTTCAGTTTTCATCTTTATATAGAGTATATAAACACAGCTTTTATCCTGGTATTTTGCATTTTCCATTTTTTATGTTTCCTAACAAACACTGGTGTCAGTTCATTCTGGGACACAAGTGTGAATAAGTGATGTTAATATGCTTTAACATGTAAAATTGTTCTGCACTGTGAGTTGTTGGCAGTGTTGCTGCATCTGAATCTGTTTCAAATCGCTAACATAAATGCAGCAAAACAAATGTTATGGGTCTACTTTTAAAACATTAACAAAAAAATGAACACACAATGATAATGTATAGTTTTGGCATAAATAAATGCTTACCTTCTACGCAGCGGCAGCCAGACTGCAGGACCCAGGCATACATGTCGGTCTTGGAATGGGAGAGAAGCTGGTCCCCAGTCAGGTATGTGTTATGAGAGGAGGCGATGAAGTAGTTACACAAAGGCAGATCCATGTCCTGATTCACCTCATGGTGCAACGGGTTGAAAATGTCACATGTTGGACTGCGCATGAAACTTGTAAAACCTGAAAATAAATGTAGAATTTATGGAAGAATTAGCATCAGTGCACTGCAGGATTCAGCTTAGGTTTAATTATGACACTGTTTGTGGCCACATGAGCAAAAAATATTTTTTAAAATCTAAATTAAAAGTCAAGGCAATTTTTTTCTCCTGGAGTGCACTAGATGTTAAAGTGTGAATGTTCATGTTCATTCTGTGGTGTGCACGTATGCTCTTGTGATAATTTACCATGTGCACAGGTGTTTTTACATTTACATCATTTGGCAGTGAAGGAGTCAGCTGCACTGTATTTAACTTCAGACTTTATTCTAAGGACATTAACACAGATTTACTACAAGCCTATTCAATATCTTAATATACTGCAGAATTGCGCACTGTGGCACTAAAATATTTCTATTTGAAACTGCCAGCTACCAGATCACATCATGCACCTTCTAACAGCTAGTGACAGTGACATCTACAGTATCTCTTCATCGGCAGGTTGATACCAAGGGACGATACCAAAGGATGACAGACATTCAAACCACAGGGCTTCGCTGGTTTGAAACCACAACTGCTGGCGGATACATTTTACATAACCAGCTTTTTTTTAGGTGGTGCTGCATGAAGAGAAGTGAGAGGGTAGAAAGCATCCTTTCATCCAAGGAGGAAGGAAAAAATGAGATTGGAATACCAAGAGCGGGAGAAATTGGAAATAAGCGAGAAAACGGTTGAGGAAGAGAGAAGGTGGTTAATGTGGAAAAGCAGACTGTGGAAAAATGGGAAAATGTGGCATAATATGGGAATATATAGGAAAGGTTTTTGCTATGGAAACTCAGTGATCAGACCGGACATGCAATCTCGTCACGGTACCATAAGAAATAAATCCACATTTAAACAGTATGACTGGATTCAGTCACACAGATGTAAAGATCATAAAAATCAGTTTGTTCATTTCCATCACATCTGGGCACAATGCATTTTTAAATACACACATTTCAGGCCTGCAGGGTGGGCACCGAGCACACTGGTCTGATCAGCCACACACACACAGTGTTAGTCTTCATGCCCCTGACAACAAGATTAGTCTCACCCCTCCCCCTCCACCTCTCATCTCCTCTGCCCACATTCACTCCTCTTATTTCTGTCACACTCTCATTTTCTCTTTCCCTCCTCCTTCATTCTGATTTCCCAGTTTTGTCAGTCCAGCTCTTCCTCCCAATCCTCACTACTTCTTCTCCATCCAACTCATCTTTTAATGTGACATTACCTAAGATGACGCTCAGAAATAAATATTTGCCAAAAACAAAATTGCTAAATATTAACTGATCATTATTTTATCTTTTCAGGAATTAATTTGGAAAAACTTCATATTAACTGTTACTGGTTGCTTTTAAAAGTGGTGAGGATATTATTCATTTATTCATTCATCCATGTTTTGTTTTTTTAACTAAAAAGGAATAAAAGGACACATTTGCATTACTAACCACAGCTTGGATTATTCTGATCAGCTGATCATAATCCATATGATTTTGTTTGTTATGGGCATGTGTGTGCCACAGTAGGGTGGACTTGGCTTACTATAAAGACGTTCAGAATTTTAACCTGAACCCAGTCTTGCCCTGAAAGTACCCAGGGGAGGGAGCCTCAAGGAACTCAAGTTACTGTAGTGGAAGAATGGGTGCGTGCAATTCTCTGAAGTGTGCAAAATTAGACATAACACTTGTTCTTTACGACATCACAAAGTAGAAGTAGAAGTAAAATGCATAATATATATAACATAATTCATACTGGTAGCTACTCAGAGCAGTGAGCTTCACTGAGCGTCACAATGAGCTTTTTGACTGAACAGTCCCACTTCAGACTGAAGATGCCTGCAGTGTTGACAAACTGTTATACCATCCACTTTATTAATATATCACCAGTGTCTCATCCCAAGAATAGAAAAAAGCAGATTGAGTGTCTCTCTGAAGTGATGATTAATGTTAACTTTAGCTCGTAATTTAAGATAACTACTCTATTTTTTTTCCTTGATGAATGCAATGCACTTCTGTACCTATTGATTACGTTACTATGAGAATTTATTTAATTAGAAGTGTTGTAGGCTACACCATAAAAGCTACCATTTAAGGACAAACTTCAAAGATAATGGCTTGATTAAAAAGAAGAAAAAAAATTTTGCGCTTTTTGCACCCTGAGCAACCACCTATATCACCTATGCAGACGTCCACCCCTGCCAGAGGTGGTAAGTGACTAACTACATTTACTCAAGTACAATTACTGAAGTATTTTAATTTTAATGTTACTTTTACTCTACTACAAATCAGGGGGAAATATAGCACTTTTACTCCAACTCAAACTGGCCCTCACACTGCTGGTCACACAAGAGCAAACACACACCAAGAACTCTGTAGTTCATTCAAGTAGAAATGTGAGATAATTACCTTCAATCCCCATAACGCCGTTTTGTTTATTCTCATCAGACACTTCAAACTTGTCAATGATTTCTGCAACAAACTCTGGAGTCACATTGGTCATCTGCAGAGAAAATAGGATGAAAAGTGTAAATGAAAAGCAGAGAAATACAGTTCGAAGTGTTCTAAATAACAGCAGCAATGAATTAACACAAGGCTAAACATTAAATGTGTCAGAACCATTTCTCTTTGTCATAATAAATGTGTTGTCACTGAATTAATATTCAGCCATGTCAAACAAGCAGCTCAGCCAGAGAGCAGCATTAGGGCTGACGATGATAAATACAGCTTAATGAAAAATGACACCACAAAGAAGAGAGAGAGAAAAACAGTGTGACAGAAACACAATTGAACTGAAAAAAGGAGCAAAGACAAACTGTATAAAATAAGAATAGCTCCCATGAGGCAAAGCAATTTTGGGCGTGATAGATAGGCTTAGTGGAGCAGATTCCTCTGGGCAGACAGCTGAGACAGAGGCAGTTACACGTTACATTAACAAGAGGGTGAAGAGGAACGCAGTGAGTCTCTTTTTTATGGCAGGAGCTCAAATGGAAAAGTCTGATTGGATCTCATCGGCATGTTATGGGCTCTGAGCGCGACCTCTCACCTTCTGCTCGTTGCGCAGAAGGTTGGCCAGCTCCTCCACCGTCAGGTGGTCCTTCCTGTCACTGTACGCCATCATCAACAGGAACAGGTCGCGTCTCAGAGACATCATCTTGTAGAAGACGGAGAACTCCTCGTACGTCAGCGTGCCCTGCTGATCGTCCGTGTCTGCTTCCTGTGAGGGCGAGGAAGTGATATGTCACGGGTGACAAATGTTTTTCGATTAATTTTGATTGTTATTGTCACGGATGCAGTGTGATGCTGTGTTTGATTCAGTCCACATCTCAAACAACAAAATGGCCAAATTGGATTAATCAACAATGTTTTACAATCAAATGGAAAAATACAGAAACACAAAAAATTTTAAATCTGATATGAATTTCCCACATGAGAAAAATTAGATGTCGCACACTACTATGCTGGCTGCATAGAGTCACAGACTAACCACTGGGACCATGCTGACCCCTGTTCATTAGAGGGTGGATTCAGGCAGAAAATTAGAGATTGTGTTCGGGTTCAGGTGGGGTTTGGTCAGGTAGGTCAAACTTCAGGCTAAACTGATGTAATCACTGTTCAAAGTGGGACTACACCAAACAGATAAATAGACAGCTGGAGCTAGACTGACACAGGTCGTCCTCAGAGTTAAACACAAGACATTCACCAGGTCCATACCAAAAAATAATTATGTGGCCCGAGCCATATTCTACTGTGCTTCAACATTAACACCACAAGGTGCTTTCAGTGTTACAGCTAATCATCTTTTGTGTGTTGCTCCACTGCTGATGGTTTTTCAAACATCATTCATTTACTGCGTTTACATGCACTGGAGAAACCTGCTTACAGGAAATCTGTGTGCACATGCAGCAGATGATTAATCTGATTTCTCCTCTACTTTCTACCTCTACTTATTTTAGGAAGCATAGAAGATTTTAGGATAACAAGCGATAGAAGAGTCTGCTTCCTGACTTCCTGACGTATGTGTTGGCAGGGCTGACTGAGAGAGACACGCAGACAGACACAACGTTCTTTTCACAGTGCAAACTGTCTGAACTAAAGAAACACACTGTGAAAAGTGACTTATTTAGACATCTACAGGGCACCGTGTGTGGGTTTCAGCTCTATCCTGATGTTGAAAAATGAGGCACAATAGCTACGTGTAGTGGCGTCCCCTTTCATCCAGTTGCTCCTCTCTGCTAAAACTAGTAGAGTGGTGAGTGTGTGCAGCCTTTCTCATGCACATGAGCTCTTGCAAAAACCTGATTAGAAGCCTGGTTAGGAGTATACATGGTGCAGTAATGGTAATGGTTTCTCTGGAATAAATCTACCTGGGGAAATCAGGTTTCTCTAATCCACTACCCTGATTACAGAAACCAGGTCTCCTATTTACATGACAGTTAAGAAATCAGATTACTCAAGAAAGCTGATTGTAAATGCACTTAGTGTTATATAATTAGTGAAACAAGTAAAAGTGTTAAACTAATTAACCTGCAAATGTTGGTGCCACTCACTCCCAACATGAGCACAAAGACAGGCTTACTGTTCTGATGCTGTATGTCTGTTGCTGCCAATAACATGACATTTTTCCTTTTTCAAGTCCTTCCCACCGCTGAACATCCATCTCCTGATATTATATAGAATTCTCTGCATCACTGCACACAAGATTTCTACAGAGGTTTAAAGGGATCTGCGACTGTGCTCATAGAAAACATAGAAACAACTACCAATGTAAAAGTCAATGCACACAGTTGAAAATGAGAAAACGTGCAGCAACAAACTGCCTCATCTATTTTCCCCTACATCTCCAACACGCAAGAATAATGTTGTCAAATTGACAAATTCATACCAGCACACAAAAATAATGTACAAACACCTTCAACCTATTTTTCCTGTCATCTCTCACTACATACAGTGTTGCCCGAGGACACTCAGAGAATGTAGCTCGTTCTATCCTGCCACCTCGCTCCATCTCATATTACCTGTATCTCATGGGGGCCCTTTTAACTCCACACTAAATCTAATAAAACCAGCTAATTTCTTCATTGCACTCCCATAATGAGCTCACTGTGGGCACTGGGGAATCGGTCACAGGAGGAATCAACACACAACCAGCAGGATAAATCCCTGTGATGGACTTTATAAGAAATTGATGGTCAGAAAAAAATGATTCAGGATATTTTAAGTGACTGCACAAGCTCTTCAGGTGGTAGCGCTTCTGTCTGCCAATGCTTAAATTGAAAGGGATAAATTAGTGAAATTTTCCATATAATATAAACCCAAAGAATAAAGTGATTTACCATGTGAAATTACTGCTTAGCCCATTACGAAGAGATAGAACTTTTAAATTCACAGTTTGTATTACTGAACAACTGGCAGCTGAGAGGAAGAGGATTTAGAGAATCAGCTTGTTTGGATATTTTTATCATATCATCAACTTTCATAAAAATACAAACTGCAGGGCCATTTCAATTCCAAGTTTTAAGATCAGCTACAAGAGCCAACAAGGATTGGCTGCTATCATTAGGTTCTTACAGGACCCACCTAGAAGGCCCCGAAACTCTATTTTCAGCTTCTTATAAGTTGTGTATCCTGCATGAACACATTTTGTACAAAGCTAAAGCTGTTAGTTATTTCTGCACTGCAGACAGTGCAACAGTGTAGATATTATACTGTTAGATGTAAAAGTCCTGAATTCAAAATGTTACTTCTGTAAAACTACAAAAGCTTAAATAATATTTAATAACAAGTAAGTCATTAGGTAAATGTACTTCTCACCACTCTGCAACCTTATGTACTTCACTGCTAATTAGAATTTAACAACAGAGCAAAATAAAACAATTAGAACAAATACAATCACATATCGGTTATGTGTTTATATCCCTTGCATCACACACAGTCCTGATGAAGCAGAATGTTTTAAAGTCTTAAATCCTTACAAAGAAATACTTAAGGCTGGGGCCCAATGACAAAAGTCGAGTGTGGGCAAACCATAAATACATTTTATTAGTAATATGCATTATTGAACCAGAAAAACTATGACAGAGATTTTGAAGTTAAAATGACCAAAAGCCAAGTGACACACAGTAGACCTAAGGATCAATTTTTCATTTTGCCTTGTTTGTGTGCTGTGTTTTCATCCTGTCCTACAATGGTTTCATTTTAGTCACATGAACTGATTACGACTACATTACTAAAACATACTCTGCAACCAGCCTTTGGTGAATTTTCTTCATTGGCTCAATATCCCGGCACAGTTTTTGTCATGCCTGCCTTGCAATTATTCATTTGTTGGGGGTACTATCTGACTGCTTTGATAGTGGTAATGGGTATGAATTTTTTATCTTTGATAACATAACAACTGTTTTCCCCTAGTCCTGGTAGATGTGTGTTTGTTTGTCTCTGAAACACACACACACACACACACACACACACACACACACACACATGCTCCTGCATGTGGTCATTTGCAAAAAAATAAAAATAAAAAACAACCAAATGTTCTCAAAATTGGCCCACTTCCG
Source organism: Helostoma temminkii (assembly GCA_900302695.1). NCBI lineage: Eukaryota > Metazoa > Chordata > Actinopteri > Anabantiformes > Helostomatidae > Helostoma > Helostoma temminkii. The sequence goes on from OMLM01012248.1 coordinate 29,728, forward strand.
CCTAGTCCAAACTAATTAAAGCATTTTAATGCCAGTTAGGATGGCTGTCCAAAATCAACCATACTTCCTACAACAAAGGCAAATCAGAATTTCTATATCACACATTTGTATTGCAATAGATAACAAAACAAGAAAAAGAAATGCTCCAGAACCATAAACTGGTTACACTGCACACGATAATTCACTTCAGAAAAAGCAGTAGATAATATTTGTGGATTTCTGACATTACTCAGTGTGACTTGCGTTTTAAAAATGGAAACAGTGCTCTACTTGCACTACATCATCCTCTTCCTCTAAAACCATTTTATATTCATTCATATTCCTTTGTGCGGTGATGCCTCAAAAGTGATGACATTATTACCTTATCTTAAGGTTATAGGCACTGTTACTTATCAGGGATTGGCCAGGATTTAATAATAAATGAATTGGAAGGGCTTCAAATTCTGACCTGAAACATTTGCTTGACCTTCCTGCGCGGCAGGTTCACGTTCAGCTTGTGGAGAAGCTGATAAATCTCTTCGATGTTCAGCAGACCGTCTCCGTTCTTATCAGCCTCCTCAAACGTCTGCTTCATCCACGTCTCACACACACACATTAAGGAAAATGAGGCAGGTATCGACTACTGTAGATTTCCTTCTTTGCAAAGTGCAATCCTCATAAGAAGACATCACGTTTCACATGACAACAGTCGTATGTGTGAAACTTAAAGGATATTGGTCGTGTGTCCGCTGCCGCTTGGCTAGGGAGTCCTCGTCGCTGATCCCAGCCATCAGGTAGCGGAGGCCAGTGATCCAGGTTCTGGCTTCTTCTGCATTTGACGTCACCAGGTCGAGCGACTCCATGTGGTTTCCATGATACACCGTGAAACAGCAAGCTGGGTCAAAGCTGCCATCTGCATGCCGATGGAAGATGTCTGATTGGCCGCCCTCTGTCACTTTGTAAAGTGAATCAATGGTGACTGAAGAAGAGGGAAAGGAAGAAATTATTTGCAAAAATCACAGAACTAAACTACATGTGATGGATTTGATGAGTTCAATTGAACCGAATTAAAAATCTACAATTATTAAAACACACTCACAAGCCACAACACTGCACTGGACATGCTCCTTTGTTACCACCAACACCTCATTTGCCTCCGCAGGTTGGACTGTTTTTGCCATTTTCATGGCAAGTTTGACCTTGTTACACTTTTATTAAAATATCATTCATTCATTCAGGCATAATAACTCACCACCTTAGTGTTACCTTACAAAAATCAGTTCCAAACAGTGAACAATTTAGGGAAAAGATGGCTTAGATGGTACCAGATCAATATTCTTCAAAACTCATGTCTTGGATTGAGGTAATGAGAGAAAAAGTCGAATTAGTGTGTCGCTAATCGTATAACAAGTGAAGGAATAGGGTAGCAAGAACTATCGGTCATATCCAAAATGTAATAAAAAAAACTGCAAAACAGCAACAACCTGTGCCGATTTTTAATAAAGACACCAGAGTTATGAAAGCTCAATTGCTCTATCATGTGTAAAAATAAGCTCATCCTGTATAGTCTTTGATGTGTATTATGACATTGGGGAATAAACTCAGCTGCCTTTGATTCTGTGCAGTAAACTATGTCCTGTTCTACATATGTACACATATACTCCATCTGTCTCTTCAGCTCACTCCTTCTGTTTTCAATGAGTCTTTCAAGCACAATCCTTTAACATGCTAACGGTGGCTCATCCAATTAAAGCAATCCAATAATGGCCCTCATCAGTGCTTCTCTCACAACAGTGAATCTTTATGTTTTCACTGTGATGTTTAATTAATTGATCAAATAATAGACGACAGTCTATTAGATGACAGTTTTATTAAATTAATTACCTTCTTAAGCACACAAAAATATTTTTAGTTGCAATTCATTCTTATATTGCTCATGTGTATTTTCCCTATTACATTCTGCTCTCTCATCCTTTTACATAATCTCATCTCTGAAATTCTACTATGACTGAAAGTAACAATATGGCAGCCATAATTTCATCCTGCTCTGATATACACACACACACAATCTCACACACACACATGGTACACGTTAAAGGAAAGAAATGTGCAGCTGTTGTCTGTGTTTCCCTTCATCATGTCAGCAGAGAGGATCTAAGAGGCTTATCTTATACTGGGAGTCTATGTACACACACTGTCAGTTACGGAAAGGTTCATATACAGATGTGTGCTTCAGTGGGTTGATACATAAAACCTGTAAAAAGCAACAATGACTGAGGGGGCCATGAAATACATAACGATAATCCCGTCAAAGCCAGAGCGGTGTAGCCGACTCAGATGTTACAAATTCAAAGAGCATTCCAGGAAAAACAGAAAGAGTTCTGCCACAAAAAGGGAGATAAAGACAATCTCTTAACCACCTTATCACAAGAAAAACTGATTATGTAGGTTTAAAGAATAATTACAGTTGATGTTATCTAACTTATGAGTTTGGAACAAACGTTAATGTACAGTACATGAAATGTCACTAATAATCCTCACTGCAAAGGAAAACATGCAAATCAGTCTGTAAACAGTGATGGGTACAGTATACACGCATCCTCTCACAGACTTTGATGATGAAATTTTACATAACAATAATTGGCCTTACTGTTGTTGGACAGTGTCATGTACAGTGGTGCTTGAAAGTTTGTCTATTTCTGTTATGCGGCCTAGAAATAAAGTCATTAACGTATTAATTTACTGTCAAAAATGATTCATTCCTGTGTCAACAATAGGTGAACCTCTAGGGTTAATATTGAATTTGAAGCAGAAATTAAGAGTCAGGTCAAGTGTCTGAGTCTGAGAGGCCCTGTCTCGTTGGACATTTAATATGAAAGTCTAAATTTTACAGCATGTATTGCAAAGATAAAGTTTTGTAAAGAGTTGTTGATGCTAACCAGGATAGAAGGGGTCAAAAATGAATAGTTTGGATTTAACCAGTCGACCGGTAGGCAGATTGTTTAAAGATAGAGAGCATTCAATACCATTGTTAACCAATGAAAATCACTCTCTAAACTGGCTATCTACAGTTTACTCAACGTCACTTGGATAAGCCAGAGGGCTAATGGGAGAATATCCTATGAACAGATGAAATCAAACTTTCTGGCTCCAATGAGAACCATTATGTTTGGTGACCAAACATTACACCCCAACATAAGAACCTTATGCAATCTTTGCAACATGGTGGTGGCAACATCCTGATTTCAAAATGTTTCCATCTGTTCATCGCGCATGTAGCAGGCAAACACCTTAAAATTCAAGTTATTACAACAAACAATGGTCAAAAACAGAAGAGATTTAGTGCAAATTCTGATCTTAATCTTATAGCAAATGACCTGAAGCCAATCAACATCCCAGAGTGAAAGCTGTTCTGTGAGGAGGAATGAGTTAAAATCGCTCCAAGCTGATGTACAGGGCTGAAATGTAGTTCTGCATAAAGAGGCTCACTAGTTATTGAAACCATGGGTTCACATACTTCTGCCACACAGAAATATTTATGGCATAATTTTTCCAAAATAATTTTTTCTATGTAGTTCGGTTATTTCAGTTCTCTTTATCTAGTTCTAAGAATTGAGTGAAAATCAGATTATGTTTTAGATCATATTTTTGTACACATACAGAAAATTCTAAATAGCTCACACATTTTCAAGCATCAAGCGAATGAGGTATTAGACTCAAATTGTAAGAAATCTAAATATTTAAGCATTACTTCAACGTTTATTAACTGTAGCAGAATATGAGAAAGTTCAGGATGTTTATGTGTGAGAATATGTGTGTGCGTGTGTCTGCACGTATACTCACTCTTGGCCTTCTCACTCTTGCGGGAGGGCTTCCAGCGGATGCAGGAGCGATGCTCATCCAGGTAGAAGAGTCTCACCAGCCCTTTGGATCCCGCCTTGAGCTTTACCATCTGCGTCCCGGACTGCATCACGCTCATGCATCGCTCCACTGCATATAAAAAGACACGCACGAACAAAAGCACCGGGGTCAGAGGAGCACTATGGAAACAGGTGTGTCACTTTATTTGTCTTTTTCTCAGGAAGAAGTGTCACAGCGTCGCACAATTAGCAGAGCAGGCAGCAGCTGATGGGGAAAGAGTCCAAAAAGCAACAAAGATGCTACTGTGTGAGCACACAGTGCTGCTTTTCTGTTACCCACTGACCTGCTACTGAAAGTAACTCAGGGCAGGAAGAAGGAGAGCGACCTCACAGAGCGAGACAGAGCTAAACTGTGTCTCTCCATTCTCTGTTTCACACTTGTATAGAAGACCTGCAGCATTGCGCTGTGGCAGGTGGAAACTACTACTAAGCAGAATATGACAACTTGCAGTGAAGTTTGCCAAAATGACAAGCATATATCTTATTTGGTTTTATATGCTCAGGTTTCAAATTTCACACTCTGAGATTTATGCTTCCACCTAATCAAATGTGCCCAGTTTGTTATTGGAGGGGGCTCACGACAAAATCAGACTGCACATCAGAAAAGTTTCTTTGGTAGATGTTAATTTGTGGCTCATCCAACTGCAACAGATACACTGAATGTGATAAGATATGTTGCTGCTGACGAAATCAAACATCACAAACTATCTCCATAGCTACATAACATGAGAAAAAATATATGAATTTGGCCAAATTCACTCTTTAAACGTGCTGGTGAAAGTGCTGCCACTAGTTATGGCCATTTTCAGTGCTGTGGCGTTCAGACATAGCCACATGCTAACTGCAAACCAACATTTAAAAGAAAAGAATAGGAGGATGAGGAGAGAGTATAAGTAACCGCTGAGAGTTCTGAAGAGGAGAAGTGACTGCCCAGCACTGAGAGAGGATAAAAGACAAAACTTCAAACTCTTCACTTTTTGTGATGGCTGGTGGCAGGGATACAGACGGGGATGACAGCAGAGCGACAGCAAGATTTCCATCCTCATTAGTAGAGAGTGTGCATGCATGCATGTACTTGTTTGTGTGTCTGAGTGTGCGTGTGTTTTGGCAGCATGTGCTTTCATGCGCACAATATATCTCTGTTTACATAAATCGGGCACAGACGTTAAGAGGGGCAGGTGCTTTAGCCACAGAAAAGTCATTTATAAAAATGTTAGCTACAGAAGCACATTTTAGGCCTAACTTTTATAAGGTCATTCCCAAACTATATAAATATAAATATGGAGCAGAAGCAAATTTATGTGTGACTTACAATTACTAATCCACTGTGTCTTTAATTAAATTATAAGGTTGTGATACGATTTGAGGCAAAATATTAACATGTAAGTACAATATGATATGATAAGTATAATATGATCATATGAATAAACTTTAAAGTCTGAACCTGACCCTGTACTGTGCGTGAGTTAACATGTTAACATTATACATTATACTGCTGGTGTGCACTGGACTGGACTGTCTGCTGTGCTGTTTTAATGGCGCTCCATGTTAAAGGCGAATCAACTGATGCTGCCTCTGTGTTCATTGCTGATAAAGACATGAACACAAACGGTGAAAATGAACCAACTGTGGAGGGAGAAGGAAAGAGGCTGTGAGGGAGTGATCACCACATCACAGCGTTTTTTTGTATATCTTCCTCTCTATATATATCTCTTGTTCTCTGTTTTACGGTATTTCACATTCACTGACCAGCACAGGACATAGTAGGTGAGGGAGGTGTGTGTGCAAGCTGCTACACACGACGCTGGAGTTGTGTGTAGTGGTTAGTGTGACAGGGAAGTCCACAGGGAAGAGATGGGGCTTATGTGCTCTTAATTAGAAAATTAGAACTCTTACACTTTTGCTTTTGACATAGCTATGATACGCTTTTAGTTTAACTTCGATGCTATAAGCCAAGAATAAAAAAGTTCTTGAAGAATACTCGTGAAGAAACAAGCAGTCCTTCAAAAAGGGCACTTATAAAGACAGAGAGCAAAAGGGCAGGTGCTTGAGCATGACGTGGCGTCTATCTGTGCACGTGCCTGACAGTATAAAGTACATGATTTGTTTTTTAAATACATACCTGTAAAGTGCAGTAAAATGTTTCCAAATGCTTGACAGTAACTTTGGCTGTGAAGTGTCTGTGGGCAAACACCAATATTTTACTCACATATATGTGAGTTGGTTTTCTACACATTTAAAGAGAGACAACAGCTGTTATGAAACCAGAGTTTACTGCAGCTAACATAACAACTGCAGAAGAGCCTCTATAAAACTGACAGCTTTACATTCTCTGTTCTGAAGCTGTAAAAGGGTTCAGGGGTTTTCGTAAGGACACTTCAGTTTGTCTGACGCTTATCAGAGCAGAGGCTGGAGACAAGTCCTCCAGACCGAAGGACACACTCCCTTTGTACAAACCACAGAGGCACATGCGCATGAATACACACTGCCTGTTTTTTGTTTTATGTAGACATGACAAACAACATTTCTAACAGAACCACGCTTCTTCATAATCTGTATGTGTTTGATGAGGCGATACTTGATAAATCCTTCAGGAAGTTAATACAAGAATCAAAGAATTAGAGACTGACATATGTGAAGCTTCACAACACTTCCTATGATGCATCTTAGTAGTGTCTCCTCAGACCCTCTTTCAACGTCTGCATTCACAGTGTGTACCACAAACTGTCTCTCTATAAATATAAATAACCTTGAGGACATCATCATTGAGGTTCTCAGACATAAAAACATTTGGTTTCACAAGCAGAGGAGGACTCCTCAAGCCGAAACACAACATTAAATGCATACACAGTGTGTCCGTGTGGGTGTGAGAGAAATAGATTTATGTTGCTGAGCTGATCTCTTACATTCAGAACACCAGGGCATGCAGCTGCTTGCAGCCAGGGGAGGTTTAAGACAGGTGTAGCAGGTGTATACTCACTAGGTGTTTTCCTGAACTGCTAGGAACTGTGCTGAAGACCACAAGAGCATTGAACCTCTTTGAACATTAATTCCTCAAAGTCAATGAGAATCATGTACAACTCACAGCTTTAGGAGACATGCACAAAGACTGGAGCGAAGCAGCACACACCAACACAAGTCAGACTACAAGCCTTTAAACCTAACGTTGTGATGTAATGTTAATAATACACATATGGCAAAAATAAGAACTATGTGGCTGTGTGGCCACTACTGGCACACAAACTGAACTACCACCAACCTCCTTTTTACCTCAAATTCTGATACCAACTGAAAATCAACACTGCAGCAAATGAGACATTCACATATTTGGTTAGAATACCATGTATAATGCATATATGAACATTGTCAGTGAAAGCCATTCACTTTTACATATTAGAGGCACATATTTGAACATATTAAAAATGCAACATTGTGCTTTTGATTTTGCATTTTCATATATGAACTTTATCCTGAACAATTTATGTAGAAAACAAGAACAAACAATTGGGTTTCTACAGCTGAATGACAGATGCATATAAAATATAAAATATGCATTTTCTGAGGTAATTTTCCAATACAACTAAAGTCAAACCTCTCATGGATCCAAAACATATATTTAAGGACACTTAACAGAGCACACACTGAGCAGAGTGCTTGATAACAGGGTCTCTTTCCTGAGGACAGCCTTAGCAATCACATAGATGTGGTCGATGCTCTTTCAGTGTTACACACGAAACAACATACGCCCTCGTAAGCACGTGAAACTGTGTATTATTTCCCAATGATGCAAGTCTTGAATGAGTCTTGAACGCATTCATAATCACACAACCTGCCATACTGAAGAGAAACAAACAGCCCTTCAGATAATCTTTCCTCTGACAGAATTTGCTTTGGGTTTATTAATACAAGTCTCCAGCTGGGCCAGACACAGATCAGTTCACAAGCAGGGTAAACCTTGTAAATATGTAAAACTGACGGCCAGGTATGTGCAGTTTCTCACAGTTTTCCAGCTATTCAGGAATAGTACAAATATTCTGAGCATCTGATACACGTGGAAAGATTTTAGAGTTTAGGTTTTATATAAGCTTAATGGCCTGTAAAGCTGACCTCTTATAATGTAGTATAGCTACTACACTTAAATTTACATAGAGTATTAGTAAAGGATTACACATGTGAACATTTGCCGTGACAAATGGTACATTAAGCTACTGTGTATTTATAGAACAAAGAAGTCGTCATTCCGCTCAGGACACTTTAGCAAATGAGTTTGTTGGTTTAACACAGTTTCTGTTAATTGACAACTGAAAGCAGCTGTAAAAACTCTTTTAAAGATGTTTATGTGTACATAACCTGCGCATTCATATTTCTATATGATATTAACATTATCAGGTTACTGTTACCTTTATGTGTAAAATCTACATAAAAATAGAATGAAATGATTTAGTAATCTCAAACTGTATTTTAATCACAATATAACAATGATAAAAAAAAAATCAAATGTTTAAACTGAGAAAATGGACACGTTTATGAAATTATAAGCCAATTTTAAAATATAATTTTTAAAAGCTGAATCTTAAAACAGGAATTTGCCACCTCATGACATCAGTGATATTACAGCATGTGAATTTCAGGGAAGTGTATAATTTTAGGCTTTCTTTTGTTAAGTGTAACCAACTCCCTGACAGGACTTGAGTCGCCGGCTCACCTACGGGTGTTTCGTGCGGTGTGTTTGTAACAATGTAGGGGGAGCTTTTGATCAGAGTAACACACTTTTAAAAATAGATCAGGAGCAATTACATAATGCTATTTCCTTCTCTTTTGCTGCCACTCCAGCTGGTGGTGCCCAAGGCAATCGCCAAAGCATAGAAACGGCCCTGCGCTTACATGTTAACGTCACGTTAATGTTTTTGCTATTGTTAGCAAACAGGTTCCCTTTTAGCCCACTGAGACAGCATTCATTTTGAGATGTGAGTTCAATATTCATTCTTGCTTTATTTCTAAGGTCACAGTTTCCTGTGAAAGCAAATCAATAGACAGTGTTAGGCAGAAAACAATGGTGTCCTCCCTGGTTCTTGCAGGTTGATGCTTGATTACAAACACAAATTAAATATTATATGCTCTGATGTGTAGCATATCTTATACCGAGTTCACACTGGATCAGATTGTAGGCAAGTATCTGCTCATGTATGAGCAAGCACTTTAAAGTTTGGTGAGAACTCTTCAGAGCTGTTGAAAATATTGGTTCGCTGAAGACACAGAGACTCGGGAACAAAGAATTAATCAGGAAATGTAAAGTAGGCCACGCTGCATTATTTATCTCACGCTCAGTTCTGAAAGTCACAGCTTCATTAACAATGGAATTCACAGTGGTCGCCGTCGAATGTGGGTTTACTCTAGTATTGATCATAGCCACAGTCTTTGCTCCAGTTCTTCAATCTTGCGCTGTTTCAGGCTTCAATATCCATGACTCAGACTAAGCAACACTTCTCCAGAGCTCAGGTATGTACCACCCTAAATCCACTAGACAGTACAAGCCCATTCTCCCACAATTCCCTTACAGTATAAATAGGTGAAGGTGCTTTTTTCTAAGAGGCAGTTGTTTATATTTCACAAGAAAAATCTAAAGAAAAATAGAGAAGTCTGTATTTTCCTTACAGCATGATAAAGAACATGAAGTATTAAACTGAAGCCTGGACTGGGAGAGAGAAGAACACATGAGAAGAGTTAACGAGGTTAATGTCTGTCTGGGAGAGGGGAGCTGCCTCGTAATCAAAGATGAGAACTAAGGTAAGTGGCTGTCAAAGGCCCAGTGATGGCTGAAGCTAATAGCCAATACCCTTCACATCTGAACCATCGCTCTCATTTTTTTTCAACCAGCAATGCTCAAACCATCTGATCATGAAGATTCCAAGTGACAGTTTCGATTAGTAACATTTAAGTGCAAGTTGGCTGTAACATATGCAAGAACCTAAGTGTACAAAATATTATTTTCATCTAGCTACAAGAACATAACAAATGTAAAACGTCTTTATTTCTATGTTTCACCCCCAGTTTGTTGCCTTAAAGGAAAACACTGTGTGTCTTTCCTGTGTGCGTTTGTGCGCATGCATGTGAGAGTGTGTGTATGAGTAAATCCTCATGATCTCTGTCGGCGCAGAGCAGAGAGAGCAGATCAAAGCTTTGTCTTGCCACAGAGGCCCAGGCAATTCAAACAAATTTTAATGGGGTAGGTGATAGAAACGCCTCAGTGATAACCAGATGAACAAAGCCTGTCCTCGCTTAGATCCATACAGGCAAGATCAGGTCGGGACAACGCACACGTAACACAGAACATCTGGTTTCATATTACCACCAACAGTATTCATCATTTTCAAACTTAGCTGTCTTTTTTTTTTTTTATCTCAACATGGTGCAAATTTGTCTCAGTCATCCCCGTAGGCTTATTTCTGATAATACAATTCCTGCGTGCATGATATTTCTGTTGAGACTTGGTCAGAGGGTGATGACTAGAATGGACCACAGTCCAAAGGGTTATCATAATTTATTCATAACTACATGAATTCATATTCAGCAGCATCTGCTTGACCCTTAATGCACTATTCATGTGGCATAAGGCGGCGCCACCCGAACTATCCCAGCCAGTTCGACTACTGATGAAGCACAAGAAGCGCATTGACCAAATTCAAACTGATCGGTGGGACGAGACTGTCATTTTTCACTTCCTGCTTTGTTTCAGCTTTTATGACCTGAAGGTTTGTTTCGTGTGCTGAAGTTTAATCAAGATTCAGATTGAGTTCTGGTTGACTGACTGACCATAGAAAAAAAAAAGAATGATATTTGCACATAATTATGACTATGATGAGTGGAAATCAGAAATCAGCACACAAACAAGACAAATGTTCTCTACCATGTAATGAGCAGCAGCTCATTAAGACAAGCTTTCTGCAGGTTCAAAGTTATGGTAGCAGAAAGTGAGCAATTCTATCAGCCTGGGGATATTCTGATACATAAACATGAGCTCCTTTTCCTGTGCTATTAATAGAACCAGCAAGCAATATGTTCAATACGCAATATGTTGGTCAACATACGTTGTTGAAGACATCCGGCATTGTAAGAGAAATGAGGCAACAGAATTTGAGTATGAAAGTATGAAAGGTGAAAAATGTAAAGGACAATAAGACTTATATTTTCTAATATTAATAATTTCTAGTGATGCATGTTGATTCAGAGTGTGTAAACTCAAACACATACTGTGATATGAACTCACCAGGTTGTGTAATCCTGCATTTTTGTGGTACAGCCACGGTGCCACCAACATGATAGACGTTACGCGCCAGCAGAGCCGCTACAGTTAAAACAGCAGACCTTTCAGCAGGGCCGTTAATAAAGGCCGATCGTACCTTATGAGCAGATACAGCGGCGGGACCAAAAAGTGAGGAGCATAATTCCTCCATTTTTTCTGAATAAAATCAGGAGCCAGTAGTCCACCTCAACTCAGTCTGAGTACACAACAAAGGCAGCTCCACCTGTAGTTAACCACGGGGAAAACTCTCACATCAGAGTTGACAGTTCAGTCTGTTCCAGACTGTTCATCTTCCTCTGTACTGTCATATGATCTACGGCAGCACCTTCTCTCCCTGAAAACACACACACATTTCTAACTCTCTCCTGGTCATCTGTTCTCTGCTCCCACCTCCCTCTCGTCCCATCCACCTTTTCTCTGATGTTTGCAGGTCTCTCAAAGCAGCAGCTGTGTCAGTTTGGCTGCCAGTATGCCACCTAGCCGCGCGGATTTAAATTCGGGATTTAACAGTTCTGGTATTGTTGTGGAGTGGATAGCAGGGGAGGAGGAGAGTGCAGCAGATGTGTGTCTCAGCATAATATCAAATGGGTTCATAAGAGTCAACCAGTGGGACACAGGGATAAGAACGATGACATAACATTCATGATAATGCACTACCAAAAATAAGATTTAATGGGTTGACATGTGGGATGTGTGCGTCTGGGTGAATGTGCTACAGAAAAGGTCCCAGACTGCACATCGTGTACTAAAAGCAGTGCGCCTGTGCCTGACAGCCAATCAGGAAGAACACATTGTTTGTGTATGTGTAACCATTTGGCTACCCATTAGCCATATTTTATGATATGTTTTCTTTTCACACACATAGTTCAGACGAGACCTTAAGTTGCAACTGATTCTCTGAAACTTTCTCTGCAAATCAGTTCACATCTCAAGTTACATCTTTTGACGAGTCTTTGCTTGAGGGCAATTATGATCTGCAAAAACAGGTGGGAGCAGGCTACTTTTTCCTGATCTGACTGGTGTGGGCAGGCGTTGCTCCATTAGTGAGGAAGGATAGTCTGGATAGCGAACCCCAGGACTACAGCCACTTGCTTTTGCTTCCTGATCGCACTGCTTCGAGTGCACGGTCACAGCAGAAGTGAACTCAAATAATCAAAAGTGTCTGATCGGTAAGTGAATATACTTACATCATCATTTAACATAAAAATCAAATTGAAACTATGAGCTACAAAAAAAATTTAGCTTCTTCCATCACCTGCACCTAATCCCAGGTCCTCGTTCTGTGGATATTTCCAGTAGCTGTAATTTCCCCTCCAGCCACCAGGTGTCCCTGAACTTTCTCTCCACTCTAATTTTTCTTACCTCATCCTCACCTTCACCTTCCTCTTATCACCCACGCAGTATATACTGTATAGTCAGTCAATCCACTTCTCTATGAACTATTCTTACCAGCCTAAATGACATATGTTTTTGCCTGTGTGTTATCTGTTCTATGTACTTGCCTGGCCTCAGTATGCTACACGTTACATTCACTGCCCCTGCCAACCTGTCTGTGTCTGTGTGTGTGTGTCTGCTCGTAGGTCTTCATCCCAAGAGCTCTAAACACAAATGTGACAGTTTCTCGACACTGGGAAAGGTGTTGGGAGATTTCAAAACTCAGCTAGACTATCCAACAAGCATTTCTTTGAAACACTGAAGGTCAGTGCTGGTAACATGTTTTAGCCAAATAAAGCTCCATTACATACACATACACATGTACATGTACAGTGTTGTGTCTGCTCACGAGCTGTTTAAAGGATATACTGTGGCATAAATGCAAGTGATTAGTTTTATTATAGTGCCACAAAGCTCAGCACAGGTTTCCAGGTTGATATCCTACCTTGCACACAGGTATTCAAAGAAACCTACATTTGAAATGTGCTTTAGATAATCTATCACTGTGAACTATAACTCCACACTGTTGTTCTGCACTAATGTATTTGCCAGGAGACACTTTTCTCTTTATGTTGCTTTCACCGTAAACTGATATTCTGGCTTTAAACTGCATTATGCCATAGTGATGTAACGTTGCAAAAATCTAATTATGGAGGGTAGAGTTTCACACTGATGGAAAGTATCGTCGCAGTTGATTTTCATTCTGCAGTGAAATGATGTGAGAGGTAAAGCAGGTCGGAGTAAAACCCTGTGTAACGTTAAGGGTCGTTCAGGAGAAATGCTAATGATAGAAATTAGCAAAACTACAAGTATGAGGAGGACTGTTAGTTATGGGTCACTCAGAAAAATTACACTATTCACAATCTATCAATCTGTCAATCTATCTATCAATCAATCAATCAATCTGTTCTATTCTATATATTATTTACATCATTTCAAATATGTAATATGTTGGAAATGTGTTGTCAAATAAAAATTATTTTTAAAATCACTGCACACGTGTAAATCAACGATAACCCCAATTTACACCAGTAAGCCAATCAGATCTTCTCACATACTGTTAAATTATCCAGTCCCCACCCTGTTCCTCCCAGGACATTTAACAGCAAGTGAAATTAAATTAGTCAGGCGCAGAGCTCTGTGGCCGCTGATGACTCCAGGATAAACGTGCAGGGAAATCAGGCTGCACCATAGTGGGACAAATGCTGCCAGCACATTTGTGACAGCACTGGGCTTGAGCTTTGGCAAAACCAAACTCCATTACCTGCTCCACCAGTGTCATGGGGTTAGGGTAACTACTGGGTGGTGATAATTATTCAAGCACAAAAATCACACACAATCACAAAATATCTAAGTAGCATTTTACTGATTCTTGCTTGTTTCTGTTTGGTGTAGCTGAAGCCTGGAGTCTTTCCCTTTGGGTATGGAGCCGGTAAACTGCATGAATCAGTTGTCAGCGAGGACTAACACAGACAGACACACTCACATTTGAACCTGTGGGACAGTTGAAGTCTATAATCCCCTTGATGTGTGACACATCAACATTTCATTTGCTAATGTTTCAAAACCAAAACAGAGAGAGTGCATATAAAAAAAAAATCTGCATTTCACTAGCAAAGCTTTAAAGCGTGATTTTGTTAGCACTGAGCAGAGGCTGCTTGCTATTGTTTATGCTAAGCTAAGCTAACTGGCTTTTGGCTTTTCACCAGCTTCCCATTTACTATACTGATAGGAGATATGTATCTGTCTCACCTCTCCATAATTGCATTTGCCAAATTAGTGACACTATTGCTTTAAAACCACTTTAAAAGTGGTGAACATTGATGCATCTACATATAGTTATATAGCTGACATGTTTGTCCAAGTTCAGTGTCAGGGACCTTTCAAAACATGAGCTGGAGAAGACTTAAACCATCAACCCTACAGTTGGTACAACCTCCTGATCCACAGCTTCCTCTTAATGCATTCGCTTGCATGACCTTTTTGCTTAGAGAAAAATCAGTGAACTATGTGACTATGACCCTTTGAACTGAACTGAACTGAACTGAACTGAACTGAACTGAACACAGTGATTCACAATTTCCATCTCTACATTTCAGCAAGCAGTGCTGTCATTTTGTCAAGAGACGGCAGTTAAAGAAAGATTTTTGCTTTTTCCCTTCAAATTCCTGCCCACATACACAGCATGATTTAAATAACATTTAAAAATACATCCTCACTGACAGTGACAAAGGGCTGCTACTGTTTACCAGTAGCAACAGTTAATTCACTTTGATGAAACTGGCAGCTTATCACTGACAGTGTTTCCTCACTAATACAGCTTCAATGCTTCACCTGCAGCATAAACCCCTGACACCTTGGGGGACAAATTCGAATATAAATACCTTTTAAAGCAAGCTAATTACTCACAGCCAGTGTGGAAGGAGTCAGAAATTTTTTGGTATACCACCTTATTAGCAACATAAAAGGTTAGGAAACACAAGGAAAATGAGGGAAACACACACTCTTATCTCACAGTCACTCACTTTGCCTAATTAATAACGCTCAAGGCGACGCTCACGGATGCCAGTGCTACAAATGGGTTCCCAGTTCCCCCCAGGGTGCAGAACGTAGAGTGGCACCAGAATAAAGATAAACACATGACAGATGACTGCAGCATGATAATGCTCCGGGGTTCTCCCCAAGTGGAGCAGCTCAGCACTGACATCAAAGCAGGAAAGTGTGTGAGCAAGTGTGTGTCGGAAGAAGGAAGAGGGTTTATGCAGACATTCCGTGTGCATTTCCGAGTCTTTGGCAGCAGAGCAGAAGCAAATTGTGTGATCTCAAGTACTTCACAAGAAATGTTGTGAAGCTGCCTGTCTGCGGGCGCTTGAAGTTGGGGACACACAGGAATAGTGACATTCATTGAAAGTGGCTATGCAACTGAGTGGACCAAGCTTCTCGACTGGTAATTAACTGCTGGTTATAATGAACTAGGTACACGTGTATAAAGAAATGTCCGTAGGTTTCAGCCATCATGTTCGGCTCAAGAGCAAATGAGACGTGCCAGCAGCAAAGTCAACATGCAGATATAATATTTCCTCATCAGTGAAAAATCAATGTAAATGCAAATCAAGCTGCTTCAGGAGTCAGTGGAAAAGGCAGAACTATAATAGATGTGATAGATTTTCGCTTAGGTGGAACGAGTGTGGTACCAAAACACTGCCTGATTGTAAAAGAAGATTGTTGTTTAAATAAAGATGTATTTGATTAGATGGAGGGGTAGAGGAGAGGAGAGAAGAGAAGAGGAGAGGAGAGAAGAGGAGAGGAGAGAAGAGGAGAGGAGAGGAGAGGAGAGGAGAGAAGAAGAGAGGAGAGAAGAGAAGAGGAGAGGAGAAAAGAGAAGAGGAGAGGAGAGAAGAGGAGAGGAGAGAAGAGAAGAGGAGAGGAGAGAAGAGGAGAGGAGAGGAGAGAAGAAGAGAGGAGAGAAGAGAAGAGGAGAGGAGAGAAGAGAAGAGAAGAGGAGAGGAGAGGAGAGAAGAGGAGAGGAGAGGAAGAGAAGAGAAGAGGAGAGG
>OMLM01012249.1:0-15748 GCA_900302695.1 Helostoma temminkii
CTCTGCCTCCCATTCTACATTTGGAAACTCTGGGAACCACAAGTAGACCTGAACTCTGAGAGTGAAGTATTCTGTTGCGATGATATGGTACTATATTATTATATTATATTATATTATGCAAAATCCAAATTTTTATCTTTCTTTATACATTTCTAAGGCTTGGGTATTTGTAGAAACACACTAAACGCATTAGCAGTGCACCCCCTGCTTTTTTTCTTTACATGTTCCAGTCAGAACTCTGACTGCAGCATTTTGAATCAGCTGGAGGCTTTTTAGGGAGCCACTAGGACATCCTATTAGAAGTGAATTACAGTAGTCCAGTCTAGAAGTAACAAATGCATGGACTAATTTTTCAGCATCACTTTGAGACAGGATGCTTCTAATTTTATTCCTCAGATGGAAGAAGGCAGTTCTAGAGATTTCTTTTATATATGAGTTAAAGGAGATATCCTGGTCAAAGATAACTCCAAGATTCCTCACAGTAGTGCTAGAAGCCAGAGTTATGTCATCTAAAGTTACTATATCATATCACATCTCTGAGGTTTTTGGGCCCAAAGTGAATAACCTCTGTCTTGTCTGAATTTAGAAATAGAAAATTACAGGACATCCAGGCCTTTATGTCTTTTAAACATTATGAAGTTTGACTTATTGATTTGTGTCATTTGGTTTCATGGATATATATAGCTATAGGGTGTCATCTACATAGCAATGGAAATATATAGTGTTTTCTAATGTTGTTGCCTAAGTGAGTGAAAGAACCGGTCCAAGCACAGAACCCTGTGGGACTCCATAACCAACCCTTTGTGCCTAGGGAAGTCTTGTCTTTAATAAACAAATTAGAATCTAACTTACAGATAAGATTTAAATCAACCAAAGGCTGATCATTTAACTAGAGTGCTTTGTAATGGTAATGTATACTCATAGTTACTTTAACAGCAAAACAGTTTTATAATATTTTAAAGAAAATCTTTGTTACTTCACCCCCACAAACCGCAAACTATCTATATGGCTTTATACTACTATATTACTAGGGGTATAATTTACACAGAAGTAAAACTAAGGTGTATTGGCACATTAATATATTGTCCAACTTCTCACATTCTGTGAGGCCATCTGTGTCAGACTAGGTTTATGATGAGAAATTGTAGGTCCATAAGCTGAAGCTACAACATGGTAAAACTACTGGTGTGACAAAAAGCCCTTATTACATCACATCAGTATTTTGAGAATATGAAAGAAAACATGTAATCGTATGAGCAAACCACAGAATGTGTGTTTATACCTAAATATAAAACATATTTTAAATCGTGGTGGCAAGTGGTACTTGCAGAAAAAATAATAAATATCAATAATAAATAAATAATAAAATAAATAAATACCATTGCATGTTAAGCTGTACATCCATTTACTTATGGTAAATGGTCTGCACTTATATAACGCTTTTCTACCTCAAAGCACTTTTACACTGCTTCTCATTCACCCATTCAATCACACACACGGCAGAGCTGCTATGCAGCTGACTTGACTCATCGGGGGCAACTTGGGGTTCAGTGTCTTGCCCAAGGACACTTCGACATATGACTGGAGGAGCCGGGAATCAAACTGCCGATCTTATGACTGGTAAACGACTGCTCAACCCCCAAGCCACAGCTGCCGCTTTATGGCACAGCCTTTAAATTGTATCATAAAAATATATTAAAAAAAGAAAATTTTAATTGTGTCACTAATACTCACTGCACCGATTGGTATTATTTAAGATCTAAGTAGTTTAATATTATATTATTTAGACAGGCATTTGCAACATTGAGACTGGTGGTGGTTATAATCGTAACTACTGTAGAACCATTTAAACAAATAGCAGTCAAGATAGGGGAAACACCTGTAGGACCTGACATTACAGATGGAAACACATCACATTTGCATCTTTGGTCCTGCAGTTAAGAAGAGCAAATAGTCAAGAAAGACCAAACACTTGTAGTTGACATTATCTATGGAAACACATCACATTTGCATCTTTTGGTCCGGCAGTTATTTCCTTATCAGTCTGTGTGTAAGATGGAAGTGCTGTTCCCTAACATCCCAAAGGTCCACAGTAGTTTGCATCTCATTTTGTTATTCAAACTGCTATGCTATTAATCCATTCTATTACAACTGTGATCGTTGTTCCAAGAATCAGTTGTTGAACAGCAAATCTCTGTTACTATGATTAACAGACTTCTGTCACATGTGGCCAGTTTCATTCTGTGTTGCAGTATGCTTTTAATTTTTCAAATTTCTAATGCAGAGAAAATCAGAATTAAGGCCTTAAAACCTACAATGTAAACTGAGTCTAGTGTAGGTACTAATATTACAAATGTAGTTTTGGCTGTTATGGGATTTTGTTGCATGTTTTTGTGGGACACAGAGCAACAGTGCCTTTTACGGCCATCTAGACTATAATGTTAACCTCTGACGGGTGTATTTACATTGCAATATATTGAAACTACTACTATTTGTTAAGCTCTAGTTAATTTAGCTCTAAATTATTTCCCTTATGAAGATAGATGAATGGACACAGGTACACCTGACTGTAAAAATACACATATTTATTGTGTCTTTAATTTAACATTAATACAAATAAATCCTTTTGTAGAAGAATGATGGAGATGGACCTGCCAAGCAAGAGGAAGGCCAAAGAGGAGATATATAGATGTGATAAAAGAGGACATGAATGGTGTGAGAGTAGAGGATGCCCAGGATAGAGTTAGGTGCAAAGAGATGATTCACTGTGGCGACCCCTGAAGTTGAAGAAAGAATACAAATAAGGGGAACATGCACATCCCATGTGATATTCTCTGCTCAAGCTGATTAGTTGCTAAATTCCCTGTATGAACATGTTTCCACATATGTCAACGTAGGCAGGCACTTTGCCCAACAGTGTACAACTTGTTTACAGTTATGTAAAAAGTGTGTGTTATAGAAATACAAATGTAAGTGTAAAGTGTAAAACAGATGCATTCGCTTTGGCACATTCATCACATGGGATGTGTCTTATGCAAACATATCAATCATCCCATGTTGTGGAAATAATGTACAACTGTTGCTTAGTTGTTCTGCTGGTCTTTTCATAATTAGTACCAACAAGTACCTATGTTTTTCTTACAGAACTGGATCCACTACATAAAAAAATAGCTCAGAGGTGTGGTTGTGTGGACTTCATTTTATGTGGACATACAAAACACAGTCCACCACAGTTTCATCATAATGCAGCTGTGGTGTTAACTTCATTTTTTTCATCAGGATTAAATCTGTATTTGTATCCATATGGCCGGAGATGGTACGTCAGGTACTTCAAAACATACAGCTGCTGAGCGTTAATATAGTGAAAGGACACAGCTAAATCTGAGCAGCACCCTGGTCCCTGGGAGACAAAGAGAAAACATGGTAGAGGTTAGAGCAATGAAGTAAAGTGGTGGAGTGCTACTGATCTAGTGTTCTTTTTAATTAGATATCCTGTTTAGCAGTAATAGGAACATCATTTTCAGGAGACAGTTGCTGCAGCAGAAACAGCTGTAGTTATGCCAACTCTTAGGCTTGTAAGAATGTGTTGCACAAACAATTACTGCACAGGCGGTTACAGAGCGTAGTGTAGCAGAGCAGGATTAGGTAGGTCTAGGTGCAGCAGAGAGGACTGATTTTTCTCAAGCTAGCTGCAGCTACAGATGCATATTGTAGCTTTAAGTTTTTACATCTGCTGCTACAGCTGTAGCATCCAAAATTATGTTCAATTGCATCCTATGTGGTTCAAGTCTATCTGTGCCATGTGTTTTATTGTTGCTTGTCGTTGTTATTGTTTTGTGACCTGTTGTTCTTTTCTCTCTTTCTTTCCACTAACCCCAACTGGTTGAGGCAGATGGCCAACCACCCTGAGCCTGGATCTGCTGGAGGTTTCTTCCTTTCTTAAAAAGGGAGTGTTTCCTCTCTACTGCTGCCAAAAGGATTGGGTTGGGTTGTCTGTTGGGTTTACTATATTATTTACTTGTATTGTAAGGTCTTAAACCTTATATTGTAAAGTGCCTTGAGACTTTGTTGTAATTGGCACTATATAAATAAACTTGAATTTAATTATATTAAATTAAATTGAATTGAAAGTAAATTGAGTGACAATAGTTTAGAAAGACACAGCATTTATTTAAGGTTAATTCACATTATATGACAAAACTGTCTATGGCAGGCCATAGATTAAAGATGGATGGATGGGTATAAAATAATTTCTAATGCTTTGTGTTCCCATAAACACACAGGCCTAAAAAAATTGGAGGATATGCACATCCAGTAAAAATGAGTAACCGACTAGAACCAGGTTATCCTAGAGTTTAAGAGGCCCTACATAGAAATTGGAGAACCTGGCAGAAGGATGAAAATTTCAGTAAGACTTAAGTAAGAGGTGTTGCTTACCTCTACTGGTTGGTAGTGATCATAAAGCAGATACCAAGGCCGTGGTCTTGGAGGCTCTCTGAGCAGGTAATAGTGAGGAGGGTAGGGATGAAATGTTTGTCTCCCCTTCACGTCTCTGGAGTCAGCTGGCTCTACCTTCATCGTCTCCATACATTTCCCCAGAGCCATGTCCTCTAAGGTGGAAAAGTGGGTGCATTCCCCAGAGTCGAACCCTTTAACAAATCTCCTCAGTGCTTCCTTACTAAGGACGTAGCCTGCTCCTCCACTCATGTAGCCTTGCTTGACAAAAGGAGTAAACCTTCTCCCCAGGTACAATGGCTTCTCTGGATCATATTTGGCCAAGATATACATGAGATTTTCTACAACTACAAATGTGTCATCATCTGCTTTCAAGAACCAGTCTGCTTCATCCAGATGGTGCTGGTGGATGTACTGAAAGGCTCGGATAGTCTTCCAGTACAGGTTGCCCCGCCCCTCACTCACATTCAACCCCACAGTGGGGAAGTCAGTCTCAACAGAGCTCATGTACAGCACTTTGCTGCAGCGTTTGGCCCACGATTCTCTGATGTGCTTGGTTCGGGATTCTAGGTTCTTGGGTCCCGTCATGATCCAGCATAAGATTCGAGTTGTATGAGAAGAACTGATTGATGCGTTCTTCACAGCTGTAGGTATAACAAAACAAAATATCAAATGGATGTGACTAGATTAGAAGTGCAGAGCCTAGAAGACACAGATGGTACAAGTGAATATGTAGGCAGAGATGTGTCAGTATTGCAGTTATAATGAGTTGAAATACAGTTCAGACCATAACTATTTTTACAGGTCCACATTTTTCTGACATTTACACAATTTCCATTCAGTCAGCAGAAAATACAGTAATGCATGCATCACTGAATATTTCAATTAATTTGAGTACGCTTACATCAGTATCAAAATAGCATTAAATTCAACATTAGTTCACAAGAGCTCACACATGACTCAGAAAGAAAGATGGTATAGAGAGGTGTGCTTTGTTGGTCTGCAGAAATGTGAATTCAGGTAGGTGGTGATGTTCTAAATAAAAACAACATTTAACTACTTGTATCATAATACACATATGACAAGATAACAAGTTGCTAAAAAAGTAAACTGCTATTATATGAATATATGTTGGTTGAGTGATGGCAGCTGGATGAGGAACTAGTCAGAAGTATATTCCACTATACTATTAGTATACTTCTTTTAAATTAAAAATGAACAAGTATACTTTCAGTTTACTTTTTGTGTAATTATCAGAGGTAGGTATTTAAGTATACATGTTGCAAACTGACAACTATATGGAAAGGTCTAAGTATACTTGGAGTATACTAGTATACTATATACTAATATAATAGTGTACTTATTCTTGAGTATACAGACAAGTATACAGAAATACCCAGCATACATTTCAGTTTAACTTTAGTTTAACTTTATAAACAACTATTAAGGTTATAAATTGCCTTTTAAACAGACTAAGTATGGTCAGTAATTAATAGTTGAGTTATAATTCCAATTCCAATTAAACTTACATATATAAACTTATAACCATTAGTAAGAAGGGTGAGCAGTCAGTAGAAGTTGTTTCTCTTACTATAGACTTAGCAGTGTTACTGCCACAGTTACACAGGTGTGATGATTAACACAGCTGTCCTTCAGTTCATTAACATGGTAGGAAGTTATACTGTACGTAAAAAATGAATTATTCAGAAGTGTACTTGAATGGAAGTATATTTTGACAATCTAGAAAGTATTGTAGTATTCTAGTAACTGTTATTACACCACTACAAAACTAATAGTATATATAAAAGTGTGTTTGTAGTATACTTCAAGTATACTTCTATCAACTAAAAAGTGGGCCAATTTAGTCCCACAAAGTATTGGAATACACTAGAATAGTGCACTTGCGAGTATACTAGAAGTACATAGACATAAGCATACTTACTATACTTGAAGCATACTTAAGTATACCTGAAGAAATAAACTTTAAGTATACTTCTTTTTTGTAAGGGATGCTATGAGTCATCTCACAGATAATCTCACCTGTTTGACTGGAATCCCTCCTACTATTTTACATGTGGGCAGTATTGTGAGGTGCCGACATAAAAGCAATGTTTGCATTTCTTTTATGAGTAGCTGCACATTCATGAAAAAATCATGTTTACCTATTTAATCCATCTTTATTATTTTGTGTGGGTGTGTTTTTATTTTTTTCTAGTTTCTGTTTCTTTTCTTTCCTTATGAACACAGAGCAGCTGTAACAAGGCAAAACAATTTCTCTCTGGGAGCAATAAAGTTTTTTCAATCTTGAATATTATCGACAACTATAAAGAAAGGTGCAAACTGCAATTTGCAAGATTGTGATAATGACCTGTCCCACAGTGCGATGTAGTACAGACAGTGTAGTTAAGACAGACACAGTGTAGCTGAGCTGCCAAAGCGAACTGTCTGGATTAGGTATGAGTCTATTAGTTATACTGAGATTAAAGATGAATTAGGATGATTGAAATGATTAAAATTGGTAAATAATAGGTTTGACCCATCATAAAACAAAAAGATTTTAAAACATCTGCCAACATCATAAAAGTTCTAACCTTTTTGACTTGTTGCCATATGTGAAATTCAAAAAAAGAAAAATTTTGATTAGTAGTAGTGGACTGTCCAAATCAGTTAGATTTGAGTTAGACTGTGTTTTCCAATTCAATTCAAGTTTATTTATATAGCGCCAAATCACAACACACAAGTCATCTCAAGGCTCTTTACAATGTTCAAGGTTTAAGACCTTACAATAAAAACTAAATAATAAGGAAACCCCAACAAATCCTCCTTGAGCAAGCACTAGGCAACAGTGAAGAGGGAAAACTCCCTTTATAAGAAAGGAAGAAACCTCCAGCAGAACCAGGCTCAAGGTGGGCGACCATCTGCTTCATTTGGGTGAGTGGAAAGAAAGAGAGAAAGAGAGAAAGAGAGAAAAGAACAGCAGATCACAAAACCACCAACAACAACAACATTCAACAGGCAGGCAGGTTGGATGGGCCAGCAACTAAACATCCAAAATACACAGCCTCAGGGCTGATGATACCTGCAGGAGAGAGCGAGAGAGAGAGAGAGAGAGAGAGAGAGGCACAACTACAGGAGAGAGAAGACACTGGGTTAACAGGCAGTGGTGGTGTACAAGTGAATGGAGATAGGTGGAGGAGCTCAGTGTGTCAAAGGGACGTCCTCCAAATCTATAGCAGCATAACTCAGAGCTGGTTCAGAGTCACCTGAACCAGCTCTAACTATAAGCTTTATTGTGATATTTTTGTAGTATTCAGAAGAGCAGGCCAGTTAAATTATTGGCTCTGAATTGGCTGTAAGTGTGAATGGTTTTTTTTGTGTGTGCAAGGCCTGTGTGAGGCAGCTACTTCATCTATGCTCTCTTCATCCATGTTTCTATTATTCTAACTGTTGTATTAAAGGTCATAGAAGTGCTGGAGCTGATCCCAATAGACATTTGCAAGAGACAGGGTACACCCTGGACACATGCAAACTCCTTACAGAAAGGAACCTGGCTGGCTAACCACTACACAACTACACCACTGTACCACATGCAGGCCAGGCATATTTACTTAAATAACACCTTTGCTTGTAAAGGGCTTTGAAGTGAATGTGTCCAGTTTGCTTATAACACCTAAAGATTCCCTGTCGGTATACAAAGACATACACATTTGTGATTGTATAAAAGAGCAGTCTAAAATGTTTCATGTTACTGTAAGACCAGCAGGAGAGACAGTTAATAAAGAAGAAAAACATAAAAGATCATGACTGTCTATATTTTATAAGTTTATTAATATTGTGTGTGTGTGTGTGTGTGTGTGTGTGTGTTACAGATCATCAGGCTGATGCAGATGTCTATTCTGTAGTCTCTCTAAAGTACTTTCACCTGGACCAACAGTAATAAATGCTTACTGAGTCATTCTGACTAAAGACTAAAGTGAAAATCCATAATGTGGAAATAAAGACAATATGATATTTCTCTCCCTACAAATTGGAATAATGCTTGATGCCACACTTTCATGAATCCTTCATGTAGAATTTATTTTTAAGAAGATACAGCAGAACATCTATCCTCTCCGTAGGTTTAACCACCGGGGAGATTCTTGTTTTTCAAGTCTGTCTCAGATCTAATTAAACTCATCTAAAAACAATGAGCCAAACTTTCAATGCCCTTTTTACAAAACACATGCTTTGTTGTGCAAACATTTCTGAACACAATCTAGTCTGTCTAGTCCGTTGCCTATGTTGTAAGATCTACATTGTTAAGTCCTGGCATTCTTCACATTATGCGGGTTCTTTCGATGGAACAGAACTGTGACGAAATGAACGTTTCAGTGGAAACTGATATATCGTCTAATAGGCCTGTACAATAGGGGCACTTGTCAAGACTGCAAAGAAAAACAGGCTACTGGGATTAGGCCCCAGGCCTTGGGAGAGTCCAAAGATACCAGGTTTAGTATGTGGTGACTGTGTGAGTGAAGATTCTTAGTCATCAAAGTGAGATATTCTGATCGTCATGGTAAGTGGACTAAGCAACTGTCTATGTGGCTTTGGTCTCTGTGACTGTGGATCACAGATGTCTACACCTGAGGTAAAAGCCCAAGTAGTTTCTTCTTTCTATATTTTCACATTCTTGCACCAGCTACAGGGTTTCTGCCCCCAGATGCGTAACAATATGTCAGTCATGTTACCTGGAAGTTATGTGGTACCCAGGTGCCCTGACTTCGAAATGTGT
This sequence comes from Helostoma temminkii, assembly GCA_900302695.1. Taxonomy (NCBI): domain Eukaryota; kingdom Metazoa; phylum Chordata; class Actinopteri; order Anabantiformes; family Helostomatidae; genus Helostoma; species Helostoma temminkii. Next base: position 9,227 of record OMLM01012249.1, read on the forward strand.
TAAATAGTATTTATTATGCCTGTATGAGCAACTCAGGGCCAGCCCTGGCAAAGCTGGCACTCTAGGCAAGAATTTTATTAAGTTTGTCACAGGAATGTGTGTGCCTTAAGAAGTTGGATCTGGTTTTCTATTGATACGTTGTGACAATTTTGACACTTCCAGATTTGAACTTGAATCCAACCTTGCATTGAAGCCACCAAGGGGAAGGTGATTCATGCAACACAAGTTGTTGTAGGAGAAGAATGAGTGCCTGTTCTTTTACATATCACAATGCCAGATGCATTTAAATTGCATAACTTTGTATACATGAAGCATCTCATACTGGTTTTTATGCACCTGATGGCAGAGAGCTATAGAGCAGGTCATACTGAGCTTTCTATCTGAACAGTCCCACTTCACACTAAAGATACCTGAGAAAAAATGCACAAGAAAAAAAAACTCCTCTTCCTGTGCCCCTTTGGCTTTTGCACCCTAGGCAATGACCTATGTCACCTATGTGGGCTTCCGCCCCTGACCCAGCTATAGCACATTATTCACTGAAATGACTGGGGCATTATGTCGGTATACAAAGACATACACATTTGTGATTGTATAAAAGAGCAGGCTGATAAGTTTCATGTTACTGTAAGACCGGCAGGACAGATAGTTATTAATAATCTAGGCATATCTTAATAACAGCAGTATTTCATATCTAGTCTGACTGGCACTGATTGTCGGCACACGTTGTTTTACTGATTGTATCAGGAAACGGGGGGAAGAAAAAACTCTTTTAATAGAAATGTCAGTGAACCAATATCTCAGTACAAAGTCTAACAGACTTTATTCTTTATATTTTGACTGTATACACCTATTTAATATCAGTAACCTTAAGCATTTTTTTTTTATTATTATTGCAAACATTTATAGGTATCTGAGAACTGTATACCTATATTTCTGTTTTGAATTAATTTTTAGTTGATTTTTTTATTTATTTGTTATAGTTTGTTTGTTTGTTTATGAGTTGAGAGCATGTCTGTAGCTGCTCAGTAGCCCAACATTCTAAGATCTGGCTTAGTAGAGCCCAGAGAGGCGATTATTATGTATTTATTTATTGTTTATTTGCTTTTTAATTAATGGCTTTAATATTCAGTCATTAGGTGAGATGTAAACCGACTTCAGTGAAATTCAGTGAAACCTGAATCTCCAGTTTGGCTAAGACCTGACTTCAGTTGGCATGACATCAGAGGCCTAGGGTTTAATTTTCTATGATTAATCAGTGTTATTAAAGATATGAAAGATTATGACCGTCTATATTTTTGAATGTATTAATATTGAGTGTGTTTTAATATGTGTAAGAAAACTAAACTGGGTGTGTGGTAGTGTTATGGTACTGTGGACATGTACAATGTACAGGATAAATATAAATAGGTGGAAAAACACTGAGTCAGTGGAGATGTCGTCACTCTCTCTCTAAATCCACTCTGATGGAGAATAAATGATACTATTACACGGAACACAGTTCTTAATATACTATATATATTTTATTCTTCAGTGTGTTTAGAGCCACCTGTTTAATACTGAGTATTACATTTGTTTATTTTGGTATTGCTAAATAATCGCGCTTCGGTCTAGCGCACGTTTATGTATTTGTCTGCTGTACTATATTTACACTCCTCTTTGGCAACAATAAGAAGTATAATAAGACAATGAATTTGTTCATAGGCAGTTGTTTTATTATCATTTATAAATATAAAAAAAATAATTTTCACTTTTAATGAACGTTTAGAATCTGAGGGTGATTGTTCACAAACATTTGTGTCAATGTGAATTTTGATTTTGTGCACCAATATTTTTCACTGCAAATCCATGACTACATTTGTAAATCGTAAATACAGGTAAAGGATATTTGCACTACTAACACCACTACTAACTAACTAACTGTTATTTCGCTTCGATACTGTGAGATTTTCGCAGTGGTCATATTAACATAATATCTAGTAGCCCCGTATAAAACCGTGAACCGTGATTTCGAAGGACGCTATTGACTTAACTTATACTAGTGAACCATTTTAAAACAATGTGAAAAAAGTCATGAAAAGAAACTTTCTCACCTTCATGAATGTGCTGTGAAGCGTCATCCTCGACATCCCTCACTAAACGGATCCCATGATTAGTGGAAAGGTTCAACAGAAGACGAAGCGAGAAAAATCCCAGGAGCAGTCCAGAGGTGAAGATTAAATTGGAATTGTGCCTCATCCTTAACTTTTACTAATTAAAACAGGTGGGCGAGGTATTCCACAGTCGCAGGAGCTAAAATATGACGTTAAAGGTCATTTGGAAAACTGAAGGACGTTACAATCAAATGTTAAGTGAAAAGTGAAAGTTAAGTGAATTTTTACGTCGTTAGGAATAAACGTCAAGCTTCAGCTTTCTCTCCCCCCTCTCCCTCTCTCTCTCCCTCCTCTCTGTGAGAGATCACACAGGTGTTTCTGCTGTACCTGAATAAACCTCTACAAAATGAAGCCAGGCGGAGTTAAAAAAACAGAGTGGAAGAGTTGGGTGATTGGGTGATCTGAGAGCCAACCATCATCCACCGAAGATGTTTCACAGTGGTCACATTGGTCACTGCCAGGGTTAGAGCAGGTGTCATAAAAGCCACGGCACAGTATTACTTTAAAGGAAAACCCTTGGCATCTATCAGTAGATTTTCTGCGTTATTGTACTTGTATGAGGATGTTTTACATACACAAAAAGATTATTACTATATAATGTTAAATCTTCATAAAGTTAAGCATAAGCTTTGTTTGTGTGATGCTCTGAGGAGCAAACAATGGCACAGAAAACACAGTCTTCACAAAAGACATGCTAAAACATCAGCTTTATAAAAAACAGCACATTCTTCATTTTAATTCCATTTCTAAAATACATAGCTGAAAGATTTAGTTTCACATTTCCTTTTTCAGAATTGACTCCCCATCAGAATGTACGATTACACCACACTACCAAGAACAAAAGAGGACGGATTATGTTTACATACTTTGCATTGGCAAGAACACACCCATTAAATATACAAAATAGTGATGCAAAAAGTAAGTGAAACACCAGGCTTCTGATGTATTGACAGAATTTATACATTCAGTCTTCACACACTGGGCCTCATTCACAAAGAGTTCTTAACAGGATTTTTTTTATTAAAACCCAGTACTTTTCACAAAGATTCTCACATTCAATGTTTTCTTATTTGGCACTCATTTTAAGTAAGAACAAGTGTGTAATATTATACAGTGCTATGAAAAAATATTGTCCCCTTCCTGATCATTATTTTGTAAATTTGTATGTAAATGACATGTTCATGTGTTGTGTTGTGTTAATGATTCAACACCAAGAAAGAGACTGAGCAAAAACATCATCCATGGAGAGTTACAAATGTGAGATTTTGAGCAAATCTTCTGTGGACTGATGAGACAAAAGTTGAACTTTGTTGAACCCTCCAATGTGGCTGAATTAAAACAATTCTGCAGGTATGGGGAGTGATATTAGGTTTGGGGGGCAATAACTTTCTCACATGGGGCCAGGCATGTTTGGACACCTTTTTTCTTTTAATAAATATATATTGATTTTTACTCTGTATTTTGTATTTACTCGGGTTGTCTTTGTGTAATTTATCTTATTTGTGTTATGTTAGTATAATATTTGCTTGACCACTGACACAGTAGTCTGCATGCTCATGTGCATTGAGGGGCACTCTCCATGTCCATTCTCATATCTCAAACGCTAACAAAACCACTCCATAAATGTCTTTCTCCAACTCCCAGAACCATCTTCAGAAAGTAGTTTCCCACTTCCCAAGAGGTGCACACAACTCATACTCATACAAAACAGCTCTGTGGGCATGTGCTTGGAACAGGAAGCTGCTGGAGACACATGCCTCATCATTTAGCAACAGTCAGCTTCTATTGATTAGTTTGATTAGGTGATAGAGGATATGTCCTGGCCCCCTGGTTAATGATGCCAGTCAAAAAGAGGAAATCATTGGTATCTTTAAGCCTTTTACTTTTGCTAAACAGAAACAACGGCATGCATATCAATTTGTAGGAATACAAGCACAAACCATTTCTACAGTTTAAGAACAAGAATGCTCATTGAATTAAAAAAGAACAATTGACTCAGTGGAGCTGGTTAACGTCTCTGAGTAAACCATACAACACTAAACAATAGACATGGTATCCATGGCAGCTATTGCATGCCTGAGCTTTTCCAAAGATCACATTGACACTCCTGTTACTATTCTTAACACTACTAGGAAAAAGCCTTGTTGACAGATTAAACAAAGTTTAACATACAAAAGTTGAGTATGTCTTTTGTTGATTATATTGAAACAATGGTTATGAATGGGTCAGAAAACAAAAAAAAAAAAAAGAGAGAGAATAAAAAATATCAAGAAAATTTTTTAGCACACAATAGTGGTTAAATTAAATTTGCATGTTACTTTCATCAACAAAAAGAACAACCGCAAAAATGCCGTTGTTGCAGTAATAACTGTGACAAGTGGCATTCTACTGAGCAGTGTTCAGGCGTTCAGGTGTGGTTTCCTCCCAGGTTCCCAGGCTAGACTGAGTTTCTAAGGCAAGTTGCTTTTGTTTGGCAAGGTTTAATTCTAATTAACAATAAAGATGACAGGTCACTCTCCCCAGAGCCAAATATAAACCCAAATTGTTGGTTTAATGGACAAGAACTTATTTTACCACCTGCAAGGGCATTAACATTCAATTTAATACCATCCACACTAGAATCCCTGGAATAAACAGACGTTGCAAAGCTCAAGTTTAACACTGAGCAGTAAATGTCAGTTGTTATGTAAAAGGTCATTCTATTTGTTCTATTTAATTTGTTATTTCTGGATCACATACAGGACTTCTGTTGTTCTAGTGGGACTGTGACTTTGTTGTTGCTATATGAACCATACACCCAGCAAAAGAGGTAGGCAGAGGTATCAGGCCATTTTTCTTAACTGTTGTGGGAACCATCAATGTGTATAGAAACTTCCTTTATAAATGCATTTGTAAATTTCTTTTTGTCTCTAGCTTTCACGTCTTTAATTTAAAAAAGATGGCACTGTTGAAATAGGCACTGATTGAACATACAGACAAACAGACATCATAATTTCCATTGCCAAAAGAAATATCCCAGTTACAGCTGAATATTTATGTCACAGAGCATGACAGGAGGAGGACTTCATAATTCTCCTTTTCCCTGCTGTTCTGTGTTTAATACCTGTTGGAACCAAGTTTCATTTCAGAAGACATCATTTCTAAAAGCCACTGTAAACGTCACCAAATGTCACCAGATGAAACGGTGTCCTGGTGTACACAAGTAAATAAATGTAATATATTTCCAACTAGTACTCCACAGTCTGCTAGATCAGGCAACATGAAGTTTATTTCCTGTTCTGCATTTGAATGAACAAACATAATAAACTTGTCTGTGGAATGTGGCTATTGACCAGAGGGAGAACATTGGTTAAAAAAAAAAAGGTACACAATCACCATAAAAAAAAGAATATCATATCATATTAATATACATTATATGTTAATAGACAACATAATAAACATCAATGAACAGCACATCATAGTAGCGATGAAAGAAAAGAAAGAAAGACTGTATAACTTTGGACAGTTTAATTATTAACCGTATGCACGTTTTATGATTTTCTATATACAAGTATGTGCAAAGTTCAGTGGTACTTACTTTATGAGACAACCTGTAATATCAGAAACATATCATTTTATATCAGACTATTCCTTTAGATAAGATAAGATAAGATAAGATAAGGTAAGATAAGTTTTATTTGTCATATGCACAATTATACATAGTACAATGTACAGTGATGTACCTGCTTCCTTTTACATAATGATACAAAACAAGTAGAAATCAAAGGACAGAAGTCAGAAGTCAAAGAGAAAATATACAGGATTGTGCAAACTGTGCAAACCTGCATGTACCCATGCATACATATACACATACATCTACATGTACCCTATGTACATATACATACATAAATATATAAACATATATATACACCCTCCGATATCTCTATGCACTGGCACCTGCGCTTTTGCATATGTCCATTTGTATACACATATTTACACACATACAAAACTATGTATACACACGTACACAATCACTTACATATATGCGCACACATACACCGTAGCGTACCAGCAGTTGAGATATTACAGAGTATACAGTGTTTTGATTAAACCAGATTATTTTGTTTTATGGCTCAGAGTTGAGCAGGCGGATTGCTTGGGGAAAGAAACTGTTTTTCATCCTCATCGTCCTGGAACTCAGGCAGCGGAAACGCTGCCCTGATGGGAGTAGTGAGAAGAGAGAGTGACCAGGGTGTGTGGGTTGGTTAAGGATCTTCATAGCCTTTGACCTGCAGCGTTTGATGTAGATGTCCTGCAGGTTAGGGAGGGTGGTTCTGATGGTCCGTTCAGCTGAACGGACCATCAGAACCACCCTCCCTAACCTGCAGGACAT
>OMLM01012251.1:2851-21742 GCA_900302695.1 Helostoma temminkii
GAGTTCAGACGTGTGCTCTTCCGATCTCACACACACACACACTCACACACACACACACACACACACACCGTATAGAAACTGTATGGCAGTGATTTTTATTCTTTCAGCACCATGGACAGCTAATAGGAGAACAGACCCTTTCAGCGCTGTCCAGGGTGCTGAAAACTTCTCATTTGGAAAGACTCACATTAATGTAAGCCATTACTCTCTTGTTCTCTTCATTTATTTGCCTTAACCCCCTCCAAGGGGTCAAAACGCTTGGTCAACTTTCTGACAAAAACTTGAGATACTTCCTGGCATGGGTTTTTACTGCTGCTCCTAACCACCGGGCTTTATATATTCAAGATGACCAGTTTTATTCTTTCCTCTGAACTTTTTGTAGTTTGAGCAATGGTTACTGGCAGCAATTCAAGTCATTCATTGTTTCTTGGTGATTAATAATAATGTTGATCTATGCAGTCTAAACTACTCTTTCAGATGGGAGGTCACTCACACTGAAAACACAGAGTTATGCCATGATTAAGCATACAGGTCAGTTTTAGACGCTCTCTACATGTATTGACAACAAAATACTTATTATGGCACTTTTATGCTCCTCAAAAGAAAAAGACTGGAGGCATGAAAATTGTATGTTTTGCCATTGTGAGGTTATGAATAATTCAAGGCACAATGTGCAAAAATACCCCCACTTGCCAGCTTCAAGTAAAGTGTGTTATTCATAAGTTGTGAATAATTGAGGTTTAGGGAACACAGTTGGAAGAAAGGGGGTATCTTGCTGACTCTGTGCTTTGTATTGGTTTGCCCTTACGAGGCAATACAATGCTTGGGTCAGGCAATTAGCAGGCAGAACAAAGAGTGTGTTTTTAAGAAAAAGGATAAGCAATCACACCAGGCTCTTCTATCTAGCTTGGATATTATAAGCAATGGATATGACACTGGCTTGGCGTTAGTCCTGTTAGGAACCAAACCCAAACAACACACATAGCGAACAATGTGAGAGTGAGAGTTGTTGCATCACATTACACTGCATCACATCATGGCACATCACGTCGTCTCGTGTTTCATCACGTAGCATCCCATCAAGGTCAGATCACGTCAACTCACTTCATTTCAGATTCTATGGCATCACAACAAAGCAATGCAATGACATAGAAACATGGCACAAGGGAAATAACACAAAACATCACAACATTATGAGTTATATTTTGATATTTTTTTTCTCAGGATAATATCGCCGGTGTATGATTATTACAACAACTTGCAGAAGTGAAAATAAGCTTTTTAATTTAAGAACGGTGTCAAAGAACATGTTTTTACACAGTGTGAATGTTTATTTTATTTTTTATCGCAAATACTATACCCGTTGCACAGAAGACCGATGCAAAATAAAAACATTTGTTCCACCAGGACAAAACACTCCCTTTACTCTCACTTGCTTAGAAATTGCTTCAGCCTCTCTGCATTTTTTTAAGGCTTTTAAATGCAGTTCTTTACCAACCGTCATTATCTACTGTGAAGTGTTTCACTGAATCACGTCCTTGCCCTGCAGATACAGTGCAGTTATATTAATATTAAAGTGCTCTGTTTGACACTGTTTTTGAGTAGGACAAACCAAACACATATAAAACATTAGGTGAAACTTTGTTTAAGTCAGGTATGTCACTATGGATGACCACTTTGATAAAAGTTGGTTTCCCTAGAGATGCCAGCCGCACACAGCTTCTAGGGCTGCTGGGAAGAGATAGGCTGTATTCCAAGGTGTGCATGCTTGTGTGTGTGTGTGTCATTGTTTGTATCTGCGTGTGAAAATGTGTATTCAACCTCTCTGGGCAGAGATAAGAGGGAGTCCTGCAGGTATCTAGCATGTGTAAGGATCTGGAGGAAAGTGATTAATGCCAGAGGCTCACCACACACTCACTATCTAAACTGTTAAAACGACTGCCAGTGCTCTAATGTGGAAACACATATGCACATGCACTCCAACTGCTTGTGTGTCTGGTATAAATATGAATATGTAAAGGTCATGCACTCTCTATGTCCTAGAATGTCCCTTTATGTCTTCCACAAAGCCCTTGAATTGTCTTTGTGTAACATAGTTTTCTTACCAGTTTTGCCTCTCTCAGCATACATACAAACTTTCTCCCTCTTTTATACACGCATGCACATCTACACAGCTGAAATTTGAACTGTGCCCCCCTGTGTTCTTATGAAACATTCAGAGTCCCAGTTGACTGGACATGTGTTCGCCTTTGAGTGGCTATTCCCCTGAATGTGTGTGTTTGTGTGTGTATCACATCAGTCATGTCTAGGACACGCTGAGGTGGCCTTACAAGAGGGTCATGTTGCTCTATTTTTCAAAACCAGTGGAGGAACTGACTGTCAGAAAGGAAAGGAAAGGAAAAACTACAGAGCCATGGAAAAAGGGTTTTGAAAAGAGTGAAAGAGAGCAGTGAAGATTGGAAAACAAAAGGTTGATTGGAGAATGGTCAGTGGAAAGTCAGAAAAGCAAAAAGGTGAAATAAGAACGTCTAGAAAAGAAAGAAAACTGAAACTAAAGTAAAAAGAAAATTGTACTATTTTAAAAATATTCACAACTCTGCACTGTCAAATATAACAAAAACAATCACATCGACTCTGCTTCCATTAAACTCCAACTGTTTTGCCCAGTGGACTCATGGGCTGTTTGTTTAGCTATGTTCTGTTCTTAGTTTTGTGCAATGGCAGTAAGCATTTTGGTTCAAACAAAAATCATACAAAGTAAACAATATTTCCAATTGCATCATTTGAATTATTTCCTATCAAGTTTCTTTTGAATGCAATATTCAGTTTGTAAAAAAATGTACATTGCAATATTTAATTTAAATATTATATATGTATTATTAAATATTGTTAGTGTTTGTCTTAATTAAAATGTTGAATTAATATGCCTGTTAATACTTTATATAACTAAACTAAACATGAATGTTTTTGTTGTTTTAACTTATTGATGCTTCTGGGCTGGCATTTTGCTACAAACCCCCTGATGGTTTTATAAATGAGAAACATTCTAAAATCAAGACAATATCTGAGCTTGTCTGAGATGCTTGCACTCCCAAAACACATATTTATAGACATGCAAACACAATGAACTCTATTACTCCTGCCGCGCCCAGCCAAACTCATCACTAGTGGAAAAATCAATTTACCTGACTTTGAGACAGCTGCTGGAAAGAATTTAAACCAATTTGACATGATTTAAAATCTATTTACAGTATCTCTCTTCTCCTGCATGCACACACACGCATTCATCCACATGACCATCGTGCACATATGTCTTGCGGTCTCATTTCACAGTCTGCTCTTTACATACCTAGAGCCCCCCTGAAGGGATTTAGTAAATAGAAAGCTAGTTTGTACTTTCCATTAGGGCTTAATTTTATTACACAGCTGGCTTTTATTGATTCAAGTGTTCAGGGAGACATGCAAGAAAAGTAGCAAGAGGAGACTGCTGTGGTTTGCACAGGATGGAGGTGGAAAAAGGTGAAAGAGTGACAAGGGTGCAGTGGGACAATGAAAAACATAAAGGGATGAGAACAAACAAGAAATTGGAAAGATGAAGCAGGATGACACTACCTTTAAAATATAAATATTATAGACAATAGACATACAGATTGTGATTGTATCTTGCATGCTCCTAAGCTCGTTTGAACAACACAGAGAAAAAACCCAGAGAGGCATAGAGAACACACGCATAGAGAGGCACACACAACACGTGCATGTGAATATATAGCCTGGACAGAGACAGGGAGGTGACCACTTCACAGTGGACGTACAAGCAAGAGCTACACAGATATAAAAACCTATGCTGTAGATGGGATTTTGTTTGGGGGTGTGTGATGCTTCTTGGAAAGTTCTTGGAAACAAAGATGTGGTCACACCTTATTCACCTTGCCTGAGGGTGTGAGTGTGAGAAAACCTGGAGAAAAAAAAGAGATTATGCAGGACAATCTTCAGATACTCCTGTAGATAAAGGGTGTGAGAGAGAAAGGTGGTGGCCAGAGGCAACAGAGCAGATAGAGGAAGAGATGACTTCTGGAAGGGGTGTGAAGGAGTCAAGGTGATAAGCAATCAGATAAGGCACAGAGAGAAGAGGGAGAAGAGACATACTGTTATTAAGAAAATGGGGGCATACAAGACATCGGTGCTAGATGAACCCTGAAAGAAGATCATCAGTTAGCTGTGCGTATCCATTCTGTAATAACTAAAAATGCTGACCTATTTCTGACCAAATACAGGCACAAATCCCAAACTAGCCATTGCACGAAAAGAATATATATATAAAAAACACTTGGCTACGAGAGGAAATAGAAAATGCAAGCACAGACAATTTTCCTCACTGCATGCAGGTACTTAAATACTCACATGCTGCTGAATGTTGCTCAGTGAAATACAAAACTGTTGGAACTGACTTAAGAATAAAAGCGAATGCAAGTGAGCAGAGACTGTGTAGACAAGCTGCTAGACAAAGCAAGCCAACACTGGACTGAAGAGACAGATGGGAAAGAGGACGTCAAAGAACATTCACTTTCCCTGTGTTTACAGTCAACAGTAAGCATGAACACAAGGATTAACAGCACAGTGGAGCTTATGACTCCTTATGCTTATTTTATCACTGTCACACACCCACAATCACAGTGTGTTGTCAACTCCATCAATGTAGTTTTGTCATGTAAAACAATGTTTCATTTGACAGCTCAGCTCTCATAAATCTGAAGAAAAAAAACTTCATCAAGCATCTTCTTTTATTACTGTGTTCTTGGCATGAGAAGAACCTTTTTTCTGGATTGATTGTATATTGTTCTCATGAACATATTTCAAATATGAATCATAGAACTCCCACATCCTAGTCCACAATTTATTAGATGGTATGGGTTCATGAAAATTCCCAGATGATTTTTAACAATGAGAACTAGCAATAAATAAGCACTCTATAAAATTAACTCTCTGGAAAGTTCATGGGTCGGATTCAAAATATTGTGGCATCATAACAATGATGTCCAGGTTTATGACAACTTTAACTGCAAATTCCATTTTGGGCTGACTTGGCATTTAAATTATGAAGGGCTGACCTGAATGTGACTCATTACATGCTTGCTAGAGGTAAATTAATCTCCCTGTTGGACTGGACATAAATCAAGATCAGTGCATTATAATGTATTCTTGACTCACAAAACCATCATTTATATTCTGAGATCTTGAGCTAAATTAAATTTAAAATGTAGGCATTCACTAAATAGATTTATCCAAAGTGACTTTGTAAAATAGGGGACTGCCCCTGGGCTACATTTGCAGATAAGTGCTGCGAGGTTTATCATCATTAGAGAAGGAGCAAATGTAAAATGTTCAGCAAAGCATACAAGGTTAAAACAGTATTTACAGTATTAGCCTGCAGTCATTTGGCTGATCCTCCAGGTCCGAACTTCCTGCCATACAACTGGAAGGTTGAGTGCTGGGGTCTTCAACTAAAAGTCCAGGAGGTCCAGTCACTTCAAGCCCTTCTGAGTCAAAATCCAGAATGATTTTTCATTGCTTTCAACAAAAAGTTTTCTTTTTATTTATTAATTTTTTCATTTTGTATATTATGTTTGTACATTTCATAGCCATAAAATGAAAAGTCTTGATGAAAAACCTCCCTCTGTCCACTCCAAAGCAGATTTTTAAGAATGAAATAATTCTTAGTGATCTAAATACTTAATAAGTCCATATTCTTGGTAAAACGGCACTATAACAGAAAAAATATGTCATTATTTTAAATAACTATACAATGACATGATTTTCCTGTTTTATTTTGTAATTACATTTAACCTAAAAAGTGTACACTACACGGCATGATTGTGTGTCTACTCACCTCAACTCCAAAACACTGAATTTTGAACAGGCCACATGTTTCTCTCACTTGCTGTGTGGCCATTTGTGTTTAAAGTTGCTGCTACTGTTACACTGTTGGTGTAGACATCAGGTTAGATCCCGAGGTTTGATATCTGATTCTGGTGTGAGTGAGGTCTGATCTCCTGTAGATATGACTTCCCCTTGCTTTAATGTGAGTTTAAACTGTTACCTTTGCCTTTTCGGCTACACTCTTGACTGGACGGGAAAAGACGCCACAACTGTAAGGACCCACACAGAGCTGCTGAGCTGACCAGGTTACGCCTGTTAAAAAATATCCTCATAAAAAAGGTTTATTAAAAATGTTTACTATTTTTCCCCAGATGCCAAAAGAGGCCGCCTAGTTTAATGTATTGTGTGTTGACTATATGGTTGTGTCTCTATCTATTACACACATGACAACAAGATACATTTTTGCCAGTATGACATGACATTCTTCTACTAGTATGTGTCAGTCTCAATTTAACCAGTAGCATCAAACCAGTGACCCTGATGTGTATATGCTTTAGACTGATAGACTGATAAAAGTCTAAAAATCACTGAAATCAAACCTGCGAGGTTGACAGAACACATCTGTTAGCATTATGGTAATGAGCTTCATCCCTGCCCATGAGACACCTTAAGTAAACATGGTGAGTGACTTTGACACTATGTGTGTGAGGTGCATTACAAATCTGGCTGGAGGTTACAGGCGATTAACTGTGGCATGGATTGCCTCACTCTCTGTTGCTGTCAAACACAAATAAAAAATAAACACTACAGTAGGCAGTTCATGTATTGTAGTTGATGCATGCACATGTATTTCACCTTTGTACTTGATATCTGTATTAAAGCAACCATCAAGGACTCTGTAGCTGCTAGTTTCTTGACTTTGTCTGCAAAATGTGACCACAGGTGTGATGACATTACATTACAAATAACCTAGATGTGTGCAGCATAGCTAAGATGTGATACGTGATGTTTAAAAGGGCTTACTCCATGTTAAAGGTCACCAGTGCTGCTATGCATACATGTCCGCGCACACACAGGGACACACACACTGTCACTGTAGGGCAAGTCAATGACAGTGCTGCTCCAACATTGTGCACCAACAACACCTGTTATACTCCTGTAATATTGGCAAGTGAAGAGTACAACAGGCCCCTCTCATTGTGGTAGATATTTATATAGGCATATAGATATTTTATATAATTATCATATGAGAATCAATCAGTGTTTCAGCTCAGTTCAATTTTTATTAGCCATAGAGAGCAACCAATGAACACAAGTCAAATAGATGTTTATTGCCATTCATTCATGCCAACCTTAAACAGTTCAGTACTCAAACGAAACAATTCCTCCAGGACCTGGTTCCACATACAAAATAAATTACCACAAAACTAACAAAGAACTATACCAAAGACGTCTTAAAGTGCACTTCTGAAAATGAGCAAACACAGTAACATTTAAATACAAAATATCTACAGTGCCGACCAATGTCTGTCATTTATATTTTAATATCAAGCAGCTCTAGTAAGTCTTGACACACAAAAATAGATGAGTTATGCCCATTAATCACATCCACATTGAGGCAGTAAAAAATAAAGAAATCCAGTATTCTTTTTTAAAAATCACGACAGTAATACCAGTATGGTTTAATAATATCTTTATTTGTGGCTTTGGTATTTTTCTTTAGTTTGACCCTCGGCCTTTTAGTTACCCGATTAATTAGGTTCTGCCTCCCTGCTACCAACCTGTTTTGTATTGATCATTTATCTAAGCTCACTGTCTGCCGTCACTCTTGGCTGGTTTTTCTGCAAGCTGTGTAGACTATTGTTGTGAGGAAGAATTTGCATTTTGTTTTTGCTTAACTTAGTTGTGCCACTGCTTTTTTTAAGCCTTGTTTCTGCCTGTTAATAACTCTGACTTTTAGTTTACCTGCCTTCAGTGTGATATATTTATGTTTAACATATTTCTATGGGTTGACTGGCTGTCTAATCATCCATTTAATTGTGCAGGAGTTCCACAGGCTCAATTCTCAGACTTGCGTTGTTTCTAGTGTATGTGTGTATAGTGTATATAGTATATTAATGTTGTTTTTTTTTATCCAACTTGAAATAAACAATGTGATTTTGATTTCTAAACTACTAACCACTATTAAAAATGCGTAGGGATGTCTAGGGATTTCAACATCTTCACTTAATTTTATTTAGCAAAAAATAATTATTTAAATGATTACTCATTGTAATATTATGTCCATTCAGAGAGTTTTAATTTGTTATGTCACTAATGTACTATATCACTACCATCTTCTCTTCAGGAACAGCTCTTACAAGACCATTTGGGTGCCAATCTTTTTCTGTTGTTTTGTAGCTTTCATTGATAGCATTTATACCGTACAAATACATACTGTCTGTATTTAAATTCCCCATGATAACACTGTTGTGATGCTGTAACTCACAAATGTGTATATTATCATATCACTAATATTGAACCAAGCCTGAGGTGAGGCAGGCATCTAGAACATACAGTAAATCCAGCACTGTAGTCAGCTCAGGGCGGACCCACGCACATCTCAATGTGTGGCTGATAGCTTCGGTGCAGAAATCTGAAGTCATGCTGACGCTAAATATAGACAAAGGTTTTATGTAAGCTGAGGTGAATCATTCCATTCCACTCATTTCAGCACATTTTCTCACACACATGAGATTAAGCAGAATGGCACAGGTGAAGGAAACAGGATTGATAAACATCCAACACATTCATTACATGACGTGGATTTTGAGAACATAGCATATGCCTGCTGCAATCACACACATTTACATAAATGAGGATACATTTGTGTTTCTGGTTGTGTGTGTATATGTGCATGAGTGTGTTACTCTTGGGCCTATAATCACCCTTAACATGATTGATTGAATGCATGTGGAACGGCTGGAGCGTGAGTGTTGTTGCAAGGAAGACGATAATGCATCAGCGTGTCTGAACAACACACAGGCCTTGTTATATTTCTGTAAGACAGATTTTGAAACACGTTGGTCAATCGGGTTCACACACATCACCTTATCTTGTTAGTTTTATTTGTAAAAGTAAACAAGAAGAGTCAGGGTAGAGCTCAGTCTCAAGCCATAGTAATATAATCTAAGTGAATGTAGAACAAACACAAACACACAAGTACCCTAACAACACAACCCAGGATATTGATCTTGTCTCCCACAAAATAATGAAGAGGGGAAGTGTTAAAATGAGTTATTTCCAATTAGAATGTGGGAAAAGGGATGGGTTACAGCTAAACAATGACAGAGAGAGACAGCTGAAGAGACCGCTCAGGAGGTGGAGGTGGACTACAGGGAAAAATGTGAAAGTCCAGAACAGAAGAGAGAAATGTAAAGTAAATGAGGAGAAAAGAGCAATAGGAGACACAATGAGAAGGGATCAGAGCTGAGGGATTGAACTGTGGTCATCAGGCAACGAAATCTGCTCATTTTCCTCCCTGAGAGAATCACCTTTGACACTGCCAGGAGGCTTCACACACATGTGCACACACACCAGTGAATTATAGGAAATGGGCCACTGGGAACTGATGTATTAAATGTCCCCATCGCTTCCAGAACAAAACCTTCAGAGTCGTTTTTATCTCTTTTTAGTCATTTTGTGTATCGTATGTGTATGTATTTTTTGTCTTTGTGTTCATTTTTCATGTTCCATCAATTTTTGTTTATACTTGGTCATATATTTTTTTTGGTTGTCAGCTTTTGCTGCTCATTTTGTGTGTAGTTTTGCTGGTCACTTTTAACCTTTCTGCTCATTTTTTTGGCTTTTTTTCGTGTGTGTGCCTGTTTTAAATGAGCTCTGCAGTTTTCAAATAAAAAATATTAACATACAAAGGCTTTGACACAAGGACCCCATGAGCTTGTGTACCCCTGGTCTTTTTCCTGGTTTGTTGCTTTAGTAATCTATCTCACTGTTAGACATGGTCCATATACCATGTGTCTGTGTGTGTGTGTGTGTTTGTATGAACCATGTCAGCTGACCACCGACATACACTGAAAGCCACACACACACACACACACACACTCACGTTGCACAGCTGTTAATAAAATCCTGACACCAAAACGAAAGGAAGGGTCACCCAGCCTTCATTTTGAGTGATCAGAGCATGTGAGCCGGTTCACCCACATACACTTTCCCTTGCTTCCTCTTTTAAATCAGCCTCATACACACTGCCTTTTGTTGCATCAGATTACGCTATTAAAAAACTCAGAAGTCTCCCAGATACACACACATTTCCATCTCTGTGCCACTGCATGCATTTAAAACACATTATACTGATCAAGAAGAGATCAATATAGCATTATAGAATTTATGAATTGATCTAAAATATCACTTCACAGTTCAGCTTGTGCTATGATCAAGTTCAGAGCATTTAGAAGTCAAAATAAAATAGGCCAGTGTGTGACCTGAACTATTCATCATCTGCCGTTAAATTACATTAACGTAGCAACAGTGACATCTACTGGGAAACATAATTAATTGTGTTTTTCCTATTAATTTGAATTATCGAAATTTGAAAGTAGGGAATATGCAGTGTAAAGGTGTTAAAGATTGAAGTTCACTGTCTGCAGTTTCAAGTCACACAAATTGCACTGGATGAAATTTATGACTAAAAGTTGTTTTAAAGAGGTAGGAGTTGTGGTTTCAAACTGCAGATGCTGAATTCATTCCTAAACCATAACATATGGAATATGAGCAACTTTTCATTTTATAGAGGTAGATGTGAAATAGGTGAGCTATACAAGTTCGCTGAACTTGTAGCTGAGAGAGGAAGAAGCACCCAGACCACTTACCTACGAAAACAAAACAAAACAAACACAAAACAATACTACAGTGTTGAGATGAAATAATCTGGCCTGTAATCAAAATATTACTTCAATATCAAAAGTATTACCTCAAATATACCTGAAGAACCAAAAATACTCTTAATGTAGACCCATTTCACACTGATGAATATATATGGTATTATTGTACTATAATTATTGACCGATTTATGTTGCAGCGGGAAGTAATACCTTAAACTGTACCTTTTATACTGTTTTGGTGATCATACATTATAATCTTTGTACTACAGAAGTCTATATATCTCTGATATAATTGCACCCAAATAAGTGCAATAGTTTAGAAAATGCGCTTAGTTACTTTTCAACACTGGTAAGAAAAGGTCTTCTTGACAGATGAACTGAGCATGTACACACAATATACACTCACTAGCCACTTTATTAGGTACACCTGTAAAATCCAATGCAATCCAATATAGCAGCTCTGCTCTGAATTCCAATTTATAAAGTAGAATTATAATTTCTCAGTTTTTAAGTTAGAAGTGTCTGAAAGGTGATACTTCTTAAAAATGTTTATTATTGAAGTCATAATGGGTAGTGGAATCATACTAGGGTGCATTATATTAAGAGGTGTTTCTAATGTTTTGGCCCCTTCATTTATGTAAACAGGTTGGTACGTACTTACTACTTAATAAAGTGGTTAATGAGTATCTGTAACTAAGGTGGATCACCTTGTTGGAATGATGTTTTCATTTTAGTTCATGTTAGGCCTTGCTGCGTAGAATTCAACCTTAATTTCATCAGTCCAAACATTTGCCCAGTAGCACTATGAAATGTCCAGTTGGACTTCAGGTGTGGTGCAGTGTTGTTACTCCATTAGTTTAGAGAGGGTCCTCGCAAGAACAGTAGCACAAACACGTGTATGCACAAATTTCCATTTCAGTTCCATTTGCAGGTGCAGTGGATGTAGATGAATGTGTCCCAACAATATTTGTACATTCGTCCATCTAAGGAATTTAAAAAATGAAGTCTGAAACCGCAGTTTCCCACTCGCCTGTAAGGTTCACTCCCCAGTACATAGTGAGCTAACTAGATAAAACCAGTCGCAATCGGAATCAACCATGAGAGAGCACGACGACAACAACAGAAAATAAACTGTCTGTAGCAATCCACTCACTAGATAGGCTTTTGTCTCAGTGTGCAGAAAAAAAACTGCACATCCATATCTATCTATCTATATATATATCATATTCACAAATTTGTGTGTATTAATTCAACACAAGTTTATATAAAAAGGCACAAAAGCACCTGTGCAAACAAAACAAGAGAACACTCACACGTGCACTTTTGTTTAGACTGCAGATGTTTTGTCTCTGCGATTGTGAAGCGTTCTATACTTAGGTCGAGTTCTGGTTCAGAGAACGGCGCTTGAGAGGTTTATCATGGCTGAGAGAGCAGGTGTGTGACCCTCATGAATGTGATAGAGCATTCCCTTGGTTAAGTTTTTTTAGCCTTTATATAAGGAGGCAAGCTGACTGGAAACACATTCTCATTGATAGTGATGACACTAGGGAGAAGGTGCTGATGGAGGCTCATTCACATGTTTTATTTTGTGCTGCTATTCCTTGAGCATCGCTGCTGGGAGTCTCATAGCGGTTACAAGTTTAACTCTTTTATGAGGGGAGGGAGTGGAGTTCACAGGTGCATAGTAGCAGTGTGGAATAAAAACTTAAGCAAACATAACACTAGCAGAGAAATAACACAGATGACAGCAAAGATTACATAAAAGAATTGATGCTATTCTCTACTCTCGATATATGGAGTCAAATTAAAGTGATTGTTTGTGAGTGTGTGTGTGTGTGTGTGTGTGTGTGTGTGGCCCACCTAATGATAAAGGGCATGAAAGGGGCGAGTCCCAGAGGTGAAGAAGATCCATCCATAGGAGAGGGGTAGAGTCGACTGAGCACCAGCAGCAACAAGAACAGACTGGGATGTAGCTTCACCTGACCGCTGTCACTGAGCACAACAAACAAACAGTTATGGTCAGAACAGTCAAAAGAATTTAATCAATGACAAGTGTGATGTAAATGTGCAGTGGCGCTATGCAATTTCAACAGTGGCTATTTTTGGACTTTAGGTTTGAGTTTAATGAGATTGATATTGATGCTGAACAGCGAGAGAACTCCAAATCCAACTTTCCTGGTTAATAATGTTTCTAGGGAGTCTGGGCTGAGTTGAGTAAGTTACACAAATTAACCTGGCTTGGCCTGCAAACAAGACTAACATGTCATAAGCTGGAACAATGAAGCTTTAGGGTGCTATATTGTTTAAGGTAATCTCAAATACGGCTCCTATGCAGTATGACCTTGTATCAGCATGCTTAGATTTGTCTTTTGTGATATTATGAAGAATAGTTAGCTAGGTTTTTCATAAGCGCACTTTTTCCCTTTTGTTGTTTAGTATTAGAAAACTATTTTGATACTACTGGCTATGTTTATATGCACTTAACTAACCAGGTTACTTTAAATTCATGTATACATGGAGCAGATGAGAAATCTGATATTGTCCCCCGATGTGTATTGGTAGCAAGGCTCACAGAACTGTATAATGACTAAGACGGGTCGACAGACACAACAGAGCTTTCCTCTGAATGTAAGAGATTCAAAATAGAAAGTGAATGTGGACCTCATTTAAAATGAGGAGGCATTGCTCCACTGTGCTACTTTCCCTTTCTGCAGCCTTTTGCCTGCACATGTACTCTTGTAAACAGCTTGTTTGTTTAAAGAATACACATACTGATCAGTAAAGTGAGTGACAAGTTGTGATTTTAAGCTGAGCTAAATGCCTGCTTCTCATTTCATGTACAGAAAGTGAGTATACTTCCTATAATGCCAAAATATTCCTTGAAAGTCTCTTATTTTGTTAACTTTGTTTATATGTTGTTGCTATAGTAGTGTGTGAAAAATAAATGTGTTGCTAAAACACGACTACAGTGCAGTACAAATAACACATTTCTTCAAAATTCCAACATAAAATATAGCAGCCCTAAATTCCTTTGGCTCTTTAATATATGCTGCATTTCTGAAACCACCCACACTCCAGTACACTCATCTCCTCATCTGCCCTTGAGCTGAGCTTTTCACATCTCATCATCACCGAGTCAGAATGGAAACCGTCTGTTTCTGCCAGCGGTTTCACAGTTTCACTCTGACACACTTGCAGGAAGGGAAGGAGGGATGAAAACTGGGGAAATGGACAAGAAACAAGAAAGGCTGCAAACTGAGGAAAAGGACTAAAATGTATGAATAGGAGGTATGAAATATAAAGAAGGCCTGCAGTGCAGTTTTATTCCTTCTTGCCCTGCACTCGGGGTCGACAGGGATGAATACTGTATATTACTGGAACATCATGGGAAAGTAGTGTTTATAATATGGGGAACACCTGCAGCTGAGCTTCATATGGTATGTAACCAAGTACGTAAGGTCTGTTTATGTGGGTGTGTGTGTCAAAAGAGCAGCATGTCCTTATGACCCCATCATTAGTCATGACAATCTTATAGAGTTGAGACAAAACAACAGACCCCCTGTGAAAACAAGTTGTGTTTTACATTATACAAACACACACACAGAAAACCATCTCTTGGGACTACCATAGATTGGCGAGAGGGGAAATGTTATAGTGGCCAAATTAGTGGCATTGTGGGCTGATGTGTTTAGCGTCACAGTTCGGTCTCACTCTCCACTCAAGCGCAGCGAGACGGGATGTGATGTCAGAGACACAGGAGGGGGGGCATAGACAAGGCAAATTGCAAACACATTAGGCTATGTTAGGATACAGCTGGAAGCAAAAATGCTTGACAGGATGAAAAAGAGACTATGTGGCATTTAATGGCACTCTTAAATCCCATGCTGAGGTCTTCCATGAGTTTCTGCCCTCTCTCCCTAAACTCCTCAATCATCTCCAGTCCCCGAGTGCTTGATGAAAGAGTTATTTTTGTTTTACGTCTTTTTTTAAGTGAGTAGAAACAGAACATTGATCTTAACTATTTTTGTTCTTCATTTAGAAAGCAGTGAAAGGGACACAGTAGCTGAGACGTGGAAGAAGCTCTAAAGTAAACTCAAACATCAGCTTACCATTTAGTTAGTTCTCAGACGGATAAATCATCCGATTTGTTTAGGAAATTGGAGAAAAGTACTTGAAGCATGATATGAAAACTGTTTTCTTTGGATGTGAAGGCAGGGCCAGATAAGACAGTGTATACTGTAGCAAATCACTGGAAAACAGATTTAAATGTGGGCACTGACCTTAAATACTTTCAAAGATAAACCAGGTTCAGTTTGCTTCACTGAGATAAGAACACTCAATTTGAAAATAAATGAATGCACAGGCCGTATAAAAACAACATTCTCTGATTAAGAAGCAAGTCTCCTTGCTTAGGCTGGCACCATATTCTTTTCAAAATAAAAGTCAATTACATTGTACCCTGTACATGCCATAAAACAGAGTTTGCAGGAGTTTGTTTGTACATCACAGACACTTTATTTTGACTTTTTGTGGAGAAGGATTTGTAGAAGAGGGGTTGATTGCATAGTGCAATACACAGTATATGCATGGGCTCAAAAGTACAACTTACAGTTCCTAATCTCATGTCTACAATCTCTTCTACCTTCTATTCTGCTTTGTACAGCTAAAGTACGGTGCGGTTGGTCTGTTTGGGTGGTATGATTCACCGAGATGGTGTGGGAAGCCAGGCAGCCAAGATCTGTTTCCGTGGGAAATTTGCAAACGTTTTAACAAGGGTCGAAAGGAGTGAGGGGAATTGCGAAAGAGCCAGCCTGAAAGTGCATTCAATTAATTGGATCCATATTAAGATAAGGCTGCCTGGGGAGCTGTTGGACGGCTCCAGTGCTTTTAAAAAGGGAGTTTGGGCTTAGCTGACAAAGATAAGGCCAACGAACCTCAGTGGATTCAACTTCCTGCTGCAAAAAACAAACCTCGACAACAGTTTTACTTTATTTGCTTGTAAAATGCTTTGAATAAATAGCCTGTCAACAAGACAAGTTTGAGGAAAAGAGCCCAACACTATTTGATCATAGAGTTCTGAGTTCATGTTCGAAAAGCTGCACTAGCCACTAGGATCACCTCTTTGTCCTTGTTACTTCATGAGGCCCCAGCACAAAGCACCACTGTTAATCAGCTTAACAAAACAGAAAAGCTGTCTCACATGGCTTATATGTAAGCAAAATTAAACCTATAATGAGATCAAGGGAGTATGAAAATCCATGGCAAGGGCTGAGTATGGAGAGTGTATGTGTGAATTAAGCAGAACCACCTTACCTTTCCACTGTGGCTGCAGCCTCCTCCAACTGGTACAGGAGGAACGGATAGAGAGCTGGAAAACGAGTGAAAAACTCCCGGCCCGTCATCCTGAGGGGAGAAACAGAAAGAGAAACAGCTTTTACTTGAGTAGGTTACATCAATACAGAGGAACTCTCCCGGATATATAGCCCCTTTAACACACTGCCCACAGTTTTGGGCTCATAAGTAACTGGACAGATACACATGAAGTCATACATCCATCCTCTACTGCTTATGCAGGGCCAGGTCCCAGTGGCAGCAAGTTCAGCAAGGTAATCCACATATCCCTCCACTCGGCCATCTTTCCAAGCTCTTTGTGGTTTCCTACCAGTTGGATGTGCAAAATATATCTCTAATAGAAGGCACCAAAGAGGCATGCCAATATGAGGACCCTACTCTTGGAACCGGCCCCTTTCCAGACAAAGGAGCAGCTTTTCTTAGAGCACATGATCAAGCCGAAGCATGAGCAGGTGGATTTTGGAGTGCAGGGCAGGGTCAGAAGAATGTTATCTGAAATTACTATTATAGTAGTAATTATAGTATAGTAGTATAAAATCTGACAAAATGTCTAAATTATATTTATCAGCCTCTCTGCTATTCCTATGTTTATGATCCTTAATTTTCTCGAGTTATAGAACCTGCTGACATTGCAAATATTCATATTCTGTGTCATAAATCCGTGGAGTTTCTCGAGGTCCGCCATGTTGATCACTTACAGTTGTGACTCATGGAGCGCTTCGAGAACATAATTCGGAATGTTTTACTCGGAAATTTCCGACCTCCGACGTGCATCAAATGCAGCAGTATATACCCAAGCCATAACAGAACCAGCACCGTGTTTGACAGATGAGGTGGTTGCTCTGGGTCATCAACTGTTCCCTTTTTTCCCCTACTCTACAATTTCCTCTCTAGGTCATTTTGATACAAGTTGATTTTTGCTTCATGGGTTTATAGAAGTTTGTTCCACAACTCCACCAGTTTGTTTTTTGTATGTTTTTGTTAACTGCAATGGATTTTGAGGTTTACCAGGAGTTTACATGTCGTGGTGAGCCTTCCGAGGCTCTGGTCATGAAGTCCTCTCTTGACCCTTGACGGTAAACATGCACGTCTATCATCCTGGAGAACATTCTTCACTTTTTCGCCACGCACCCATGCTTGGTCATCCACAAGCCATTTCAGCCTTCAGGGTCTAGTCTGGGTTTCCTGTGCATCCCAGTTTCTTTGCACCAACTGTTGATTTGATATCTTTGATAGATTTCAGCTTCTTTTGAGGCTCATTACTCTTCATGTCAGCCTCATATTGACACACAAGTCCACCTCAGTCTAAACTCTACCATGAGCGATGTATAATTTTGTACAGTTCAAGGATGAAAAATGAAACAACATGCAGCTGCCCAAGGAGCATTTTGTAGTTACTTTTAAACCTTTGCTGGGTTTTTTTAAAACCTAGGCACATTATAGTAGCATAATGTTATGTCGTATAAGACCACCAACAACGGCAAAATGTTATGTGAGTACATCAGTTGTCATCATTCTTTAAAGCCCATAAAAGTATTGTGTTAAACTAAAAGTCAGGCAATCAAAGCTTTGACGGCAACAGTTTAAGTTTGGTTTAATACTCAGCTAAGTTTAGTCACTCTCGCAGAACAGTACTGTGTGAGCGTCATTTGATTGGCAGCGCCCTGGTATCATGAGCAGAATTTGAAGGCTGTTGAATCCTGGCGCACCGCTGAGTCATGAATGCAACATAGTGAACCTGTCAAATCTGATATACGTGTTAAAAATGTTTGTTCAAGTTATGCTTTTATCAAAAAAGAAAGATTTTCTGAATAAACACAAAGTGGATGAAAAACAGTGGAAATATTGAGACAAAAAGTCTTTTGGAAAATCAAATCAAATCTTTGTGAGTAACTGCTTTAATGGATGACTCAACAGTGAATAGAAATAATGAAGAATTGTTTCCCACATCAGATACAGTGATAATGTTAATAATTGGTTATTTTCACACTACTTCCACATCCACCTCTTTTTCATACAAACAGAAGATGAAAGGGAAATGACATAACAAGAAACAGCAAGCTGATGAGGGAAAACGGCCAGAGTAATAACAGTCAAACGTAGCGAAGTTCCGGCAGCTTTGCTCCAAATGCTGTCTGCTAAAACCGACAAAGCCTTTATGTTTGTTTACCCTACTAGAGCAAGAAAAAGACTCCAATTTGTGTTATATAATGTGTGTATATTGTGTGGATAATGCACCTAGTGCCACCGTCACGTGTTTGTGCTCATGTCTTCACACATACACAACTGTCAATAAAATGACAAACTTTATATTTAACACTGGCAGGCTTTCTGCTGCAGCCACCATTCAGCCTCAGGGACAATAAAGGTTTTATTTAACTTTGCCTGTCTAAAGGGAGGAGGTCTGGTCTGCCAAACATATGATCACAAGACTGGAGAGATCAGTTCAGTCATGACTGCCACCGATTCTGAAGTAATGCGCACACACACTCTCTGAACCTGGTTCCAGTTACTGTAGGAGCAGGCCATGTCATGGTTGGAAAGTGAGTCATGCATGTGTGCACTGTCTGTTCCAAAACCCCATTCAATATAGATGTGACACACTCCCCACCTCTTGTGACCTGGTATGAATAAGGTGGTATGATTTAATAAGAACTGTGTAAGTGTGCAAAACCAGGATACAATAAGTGTGTGTGTGTGTGTGTGTGTGTGTGTGTGTGTGTGTGTGTGTGTGTGTGTGTGATCAAGCATACTAAATAAGGCAGCATCTCTTACA
>OMLM01012254.1:0-10996 GCA_900302695.1 Helostoma temminkii
TCCCATGGGAGGTCTGGATTCAGAATCATACTCAAAATAAAAGTGGAGAAGTCAGATCACAGGCTGATCCAACTTCTGTGGAAATTTCCTCAAGACAATTCAAAATGAGGCTCAGTAGTGTGTGTGGCCTCCATGTGCCCGTATGAATTCCCTACACTGTCTGGGCATGTTCCTGATGAGACGACGGATGTTCTCCCGAGGGATCTCCTCCCAGACCTAGATCAAGGCATCAGTCAACTCCTGGACAGTCTGTGGTGCGACGTGGCGTCAGTGAATGGAAACAGACATGATGTCCCAGAGGTGCTTAATTGGATTCAGGTCTGGGGAAATGAGCAGGACGGTCCATAGCATCAATGCCTTCATCATACAGGAACTGCTGACACACTCCAGCCACTTGAGGTCTTGTACTGTTACGCATCAGAAGGAACCCAGGGCCTACTGCACCAGCATATGGTCTTAAAATGGGTCTGAGGATCTCATTCCGGTACCTAATGGCAGCCAGGGCACCTCTGGCTAGCACATAGAGGTCTGTGCAGCCCTCCAAGGAAATGTTTCCCCAGACTATCACTGACTCACCGCCAAACTGGTCATGCTGGAGGATGTTGCAGGCAGCAGAAGATTCTCCATGACATCTCCAGACTCTGTCACATCTGTTACATGTGCTCAGTGTGAACCTGCTCTCATCCATGAAGAGCACAGGGTGCCGATGGCGAATCTGCCAATCCTGATGTTCACTGGCCAATCGGCCTGCTCAGTGTTGGGCTGTGAGCGACCCTAACACAACTCTCATGGAGTCTGTTTCTGTCTGAACAGAAACATGCACATTAGTGGCCTGCTGGAGGTCATTTTGTAGGGCTCTGGCAGTGCTCCTCCTGTTCCTCCTTGCACCAAGGGGCAGATGGTGGTCCTGCTGCTGGGTTGTTGTCCTCCTACAGCCCCCTCCACGTCTCCTGGTGTACAGGCCTGCCTCCTGGTATCTCCTCCTTCTTGCCACAGTGTGCATTGATGTGCCATCCTGGATGAGCTGCACTACCTGAGCAACTTCTGTGGGTTGCAGATACCACCTAATGCTACCTGTAGTGGTGAGGGCACTGGCAAAATGCAAAAGTGACCACAAATCAGCCAGAAAGGATGCGGACAGAGAAATGGTCTATGACCACTACCTGCAGAACAATACCTTTATAGGGACTGTCTTGCTAATTGCCTCTAATTTCCACCTGTTGTCTGTTCTGTTTGCACAACAGCAGGTGAAATTGATTCACAATCAGTGTTGCTTCCTAACTGGACAGGTTGATATCCCAGAAGTGTAATGAACTTGGACTTACATTGGAATGAATATGTGTTCCCTTTATTTTTTTTGAACAGTGTATAATAATAAGCAACATCTGTGGTATAAAAGAAGCAGTTTACAGACGGTCCCTAACTGTGTGTGAACCTATACCAAGTGTTTGTGGTTGTTCTGCCCGACTAGAGAGCATCATACTCAGGTCGGCGGATATGTTTGTTTGAATCTGAATGTCTGTTGAATGACGTTAAACCAATTTCACCACAGTTAACAAACATAAGCCTTTCAGGGGCCTGTGTTAATCACTAGTCGAATTTACAGACCCGTTAATCTTAACATTAGCCTAACTTGGTTAGCCGTTAACGCTAGGTGTTAGCGGACGAGAGAGCAGCTTAACTTTTAGCTAGCGTTAGCTTCCTGCACGTGTTAACATTTCTAATAATGCTGCATATAAACCGTTTACACCTCCTCCTTATAAAATAAAATAATTCAGGCATTAAATAACTGAGAATACTGACCCCCCCCCCAGACAGCAGGACTTTAGCGAACCATCTCCTCTTGATAGAAACGGCTCTACCGTCATTCAACGAGTGGACGAGCAGCCTCGTTAGCAGCTCTCTGATTGGCCGAAGCAAAAACAACGACACCTGATTGGTTGCAGACGTGTGACGCTAATCAGTTCAAATGTTATTTCAGTGAGCCCCGTCTGAAGCTGGATCATCATCATGGTGGAGGCTAAACATACTGAAGATGTTTTTACTGTGACAACTAGAATTCAACAGAAACCAGGTAAAACAACCAAGTGGACCATAATCAGAAAAATATTATGATTTTTAAGTGAACTTAACATTTATATCTAATGAAAAATAGTATTAAATTACTGTGACATTTTATCAACTAAATGTATTAGTTCCTCATTTATTAAAAATTAGATATTAATTTTACACACATTGTATTATTACCTTTTGTAACTCTTTTTGCATTCATAGATAAATTCATGCAAAGCCTACTGTTCTGTTGTGTTGCACTTGTTTATTTCCTGTATATTTGTCTTTTACAGATCACAGTGATGCAGACAGGGGGGTGGGTTTGATTCCTGGTTCCTGCTAACTACATGCTGAGATGTCCTTGGTTAAGACACCAAAACCTGTACCTGTCCCTCACTTGTAAGTCACTTTGGATAAAAGTGTCTGCCAAATGACTAAATGTATCATATTATTGCTTCAAGTGTATTCATAGAAGAATGAAGTTAGAGTACTTCTAATACATTAATACCCAGTACACTTACTGTTAGTATACTTACGATGTACTAGTGAAGTTTTCAGTATACTTGAAACACACTTAAGTATACTTTTTTTCACTTGTGTTCTGATGTCATGTGTCACTCAGACTAACCTTGGATAGTATGTATGACAAATTAGTTATGTACATTTGTCTTGGTGAGGGAAGCTAGCTGATCAGCTGTATTTTTCTAATCATTGTTACACTACCTGCCAAAAGTCTGGACTCGCATAGATTTTTTTGAAAGACAAAAGCCGATTTTACATTGATTTAACATCAAATTGATCAGAAATATAGTGTAGTGACATGAATACCGTAATATTGTATTTAAAGGAAAAAGTGCATAAACATAAAGAGGCCTATAATCAAACCTTTTAGCAGTGATGGTGACACAGCTGATGACATGGATCTGTTCATGGAAAACATGGTCATTCCAGTGTGTGTAGTGTAGTTTATTCTACTGTATTTTGTTTTATTAATGTATGATGTGTGTGTGTGTGTATATATATATATATATATATATATACCCATATGTCTAACACATGTTCAATAACTGCAGCTGTAACTACTGCAGTCAGTGTAGTAGCCGTGCAGTAATAAACATGTTTTGAAGATTAGGATTCGGGATGAACCAGGTTCATGTGTAATGCTGAAACGCTTCTTTGCAAAGAGGACATTTGACAGTGAAACAGAGAAATGTACCAATAACTGTCAATCCACAAAGCACACTAAAGTCAGAGTCAAACAAGATATTAAAAGACTGCATACAAGTGTACACAGTGCAGCTAATACTGTGATTTATTGTTAATATGGAACTGTTCATTCAACATTGAAGCAGCGCTCTAAAAACATTCAGTGTCTCTATGCTGGTGACTATTTACTTCAAGGACTGACATCTTATAGAATACAGAAGTGTACTTTCAAATGCACTGCGGAAATTATTAAATAAATCACCTTTATTTGATGAAACTATACCATTTTTGTCTTTATGTGTGTATATAACATTATACTCGCACCCTGATTACTGAAGAAAAAAACTTTGTATATTAAAATCTGAAATATTTCTATCACACAGGTTCCCCACCTGCTGATCTCTGTACTTACCTTGTTGGTCCTGGCCAGTACTCACATGCTTTAGTCATCACATTTACCTGAATCCTTTTTCCTGACTACAAGACTTAGGCCTTCATACTTTAAGTTACCTTTCTAATGAGAAGGGTTTATGTTTGAGGAGATTTAACAGATTCAGGCATCAGATACACAAACTGCATGTCAAATGACAACAGTTATAAAAGTTACATCGAAGGTGCTAATGAATTGGATCTACATTCACACCTAATCAGTAGTGTCTGACCAACTACAGCCATTAGATCACAGTCAACACAACAAGTAAATTAACAGTTTATATCACAAAATTTTAATTTTCCAGTGTAGCATTACTGTCAGGACACCTCAGTGAGATCAGCATTCCTCATTGCTCATCAACGTGATACATAAATTTAAAAGATGCCAATAGCTTGTCACCCAACTAGGATATCTGGAATCTTATCAAATTATTAAGCAGACTTGGGGTTTGTGAGGTGTTTCCTGAACCTGCAGTAGTGAGTTTGAAGTGTCCAAGGTGGTCTGCAAAGGCTGAGTTTTTTTTTTTAAGTAACTAAGAGGGAACTAGAGACTTCCATAGAAATGCACCATACAGATTGCATCAGTGAGTTAAGTTTCCCTGTAAATTTAACCAGTGTTAGATAAATATAACACCCAATGGATATTAAAGCCTTATCTCTGAACAAGTTTGGAATTATTGTTAGATGAGCGAGGGCCTAATCATGTGCACTACAAGCTGTATAAACACACTCAGTTGTGTGGTTTTCATGGAGGCCTTTTAGGGTGGAATGAAAGGAACAGCATGTTTTATGGATGTTTGTAGCACATAAACATGATCTGGTATCTAACTGAGCAGAAAGCAGAGGATAGAAGAGACATGCATGTGGACTTTGCTTTTTGTCATTTGCCAAAAGGTTGAAGAATAACTTAAAGTAGCCTGTGTATTTCAGATATGAAAGTTTAAAGGCCTAATGTTAAAGCTGAAGGTTTAGAGATGTTCTGTGATGCATCTCTTGGTAAAGAGAAGATACCAGGCTGGGGTCAGTATGTGGTGTATGGAATTGAAGATGTGAGGCAGTATGTTGCTTAGCTTCACACATGGTTAGCATGTTAATTAGTTTAACAGACTACATGGGTAGACAACTTATGCCATTCTATAAACCCTACATGGTTTTGCCTCATGTAAATTAGCCGGTTCCAACCAAATCCCCTTCATCTTGTGGTTACAGTACCCAGGATGAGAGCTGGATTAAGTAATCAAGTATGAAACATTTTAAAGGATGTAATTTCACTATGTCAGTATAACAGCAGCAGGACTTCAATGTGTACATTTCTGGTTATTAATTATAATACACCACAGACATGCTGATGTGCATCTGAGTCAATGAAAAGTTTATTAATATTTTTACTGGTACAATTTGACAAGCACAGCTATGAATTAATAAAAGGCTAATGCCCAATAATTCATCACAAGTTTACAGACACACTTTACACATATATTATCAGAGTCAGACATTGCAGGTGTTATTTCAACTCATCATAAATGTTAAAAAGGCAGAAACAGTAGAGTTCTAGCATTATAAATTATATATCTTTTAAAATACCTTTTTCCATGTCAGCTGATTCATCCATCAACACTTCCCCTGTTCCAGCTGATCACACTGGCTTCATTTACTGCACCAAAAACATGTAAATGCATGTTCATATGTGCAGCACTGTAGTCTAACACACAGAGAAAACCAAGAGTTTAAAATGTAACAGTGCTACCAAGAATTTATCACATAAAAACTATACAACCAATTAAAACCATAAGTACATATCTTGAAGCAAAATACCCTTCAAGTTCTCACAACTATTTTTATGTTTAAACATAAACATATGGCGTCACTCAGAGAGACATATCTTACTTTACAAGACTGGCAACAGCAATAGTATTATCATTATTTAAAATCATTATGTCTACTGTATGAGTATAAACCACAGTGCTGTTGGAGGTCCAGAGCAAAGGGAACAATGTGTCTTTCTTTTTTTTTTTTTGTCATCCATTCTGCTGCATACTAATTAACATCTGCTTGATTTCCCAGGTATAATCATACACTTTCACATTACACTGGGGTTTGTGAGATAACTTTAGTCTGGTCCCAGCAATTTTGGTTTGGTTCATCCCAGTGGAATGTAGACCAAAGGAAGCTAGCAGCACAAACTAGTAAAGATGTTAAAAGCCTTCCACGTCTGATCGCTGCTAAGCTGGGACAGAGAGCACAGTCTCTGTTTGGCAGGAATTGAGGAAATAAGGGATCAATGTGAAGTTTTTCAGTGTAGCCTCATGCGTGACACCAGTGTCTTGCATCTCAAACCTGAGGGAAGTAATTAAGTCAACTGCACATGTTCAGATAGAAAGCAAGGCTTCTTTCAAACTACAAGCTTTGTAATGCACACCAAATGTAAAAATATGCAACCACAGAGCTCCTTTCCGGCCTTTAGAGGTAGTATACAGTGGGCGGGGATGCATCAGTGGTGGTGCAAAGTGGCTGACCCAGGCTGTAGGCCCCAGCATGGGGTGAACATGAGCCAGTTTCTGACACTGAGTTCAGGTCAATACCTGGTCTGGGTCATCTCCAGAGGGACCCCACGGGCTGCTGCTGAACACCGGAGCATTCAGGGACGTGTTCTGCAAACACTCAAAGAACCAAACTTATGCAATTTTACAAAATAAAAATGTCCAGTAATCTACAATTAAATGTTTGCCATTTGACTTTATTATATCATCTTCACTGACTTGAAGCTTGTGTGTTAAGTATGTTATTGTCTGTGCATTACACAAAAGACATTAAATAGCTCTCTTTTGAATCACCAGGTATGAGGTATGAACTGTGAACATCCTGAACCACAGAATATTTCAAACTCACCTTATGAATGGATAGCAACCAGTGTTTCAGAGAGTTTGCTGGCAAATGATCCATACCCTCCCTCATTCATGTACTGGAACTCTGGCTCATCGTTGGGAGATGGATCATCTGTTCACAGATTAGTAAACAAAACTTGAGTAAAATAGATTCATTTTAAACATACTGTTTATGTTATATATTTTCACATTAAAGTTTGGGAATCAAAAATGTGTTAGCTGTCTTGACTTTACATTAGGCATCTTTCTTATTACAGTCATATACCTGACAATTAGGGGACGCATAATTATTCTAACTGCAACTGCAATGTCAGTCTTTGTGATTACATAACGACAGGCTGCAATAGAATTAAACGCATCAGTCAGTGTTTGTGTACAGTGGATTATATGATTACATGACCTTTCACTGTGCAATGGTGCTCATTAGCTCCCCATAGCTTATCTTTTTTGAAGTGTGAATGAGTCAAAACGACCAATACTTTATCCCAGTTGTTTGTCCCAATAAACGTCTTAGATGTTTTCTAAATTTAAGTTCAAGTTAAAGTTCAAGGTATGGTGATTCATGCAGTACACTGACCTGCTCCAGCTGAGTCTCAGAGTCACTAAAGCCACCTCCAATACCCAGGATCTTCATGTTGAAGCCCATTTCCTCCTGAGGCAGACAAAGACTTGTAAATATTTACATAAGAAACAAGTAATTACTAAAGCAAGATGCTGGAGTCATCACAAGTGCTAACAGCGTGTGATACAAAGTAATTGAATATAACATTACATTAGTTAGGATCACATACTCCCATATCAAAGACACAATGTGCATCAGATATGGCATGGGCATACATCTGGTCACCCTCACAGGAAATGGAAATGTGACACCTGTGGAAGACAGGCAAGGACAAAGAGGCTCTTAATGGTTAATGTGACAACCTACATTAAAATGTATCCTTGAGCAGTTTGGACTAAGTAATAATTTCAACAGGGAGCTGCTGTACTACGCAGTGTTTGGACACATTTGTACTTGCATTTCATCAAACACACTTGCTGACTGATAGCAATAAACTTCATGTCCTTTGTTATCACATCCATTTATCTCCTCTTTGGCCTTCCTCTTGATCTCTTGCCTAGCAGCTCCATCTCCAACATCATTCTACCAATATAACCACCTATCCCTCCTCTGCACATGTCCAAACGATCAATCTAGTCCATTCTCAATTTGGCCTCTCTGTCCCTAACACAGCCCCCAACCCACGCTGTCCCTCTGATGTTCTCCTTCCTAATCCTGTCCATCCTCGTCACAGAGAACCTCAACATGTTCATCTCTGCCTCTTGTCTCTTCCTCACTGCTAAAGTCTCTAACCCATACAGCATAGCTGCTCTCTCTACTGTCTTGTGCGCCTTTTCTTTGATTCTTGCTGACAATCTTTTGTTTATAATGTCCGGCTATTTTGCTCCTTATTCCCAACACATCAGCAACACTTCTCTGCACCAGCAGACCCTGCCCCTAAGTCCTCTTCAGCCAGCTGAAGAGTGTGAGTGACACAGGGCAGGCTAGGCAGCCCAGCATCATCTTAATTTATCATGTTGGCACTGAAGTACACTGGTGGTGGACCATTAAACTATTTGACACTTTGTGGACCAAGAGGTGTACAATATTATTATATATATAATATATAAAATATGCTCTGGTAGAGAAAGGGATGCTATGCAATCGTCCACATTAGTATCATGTAAAATACTCATTAACTAAGCAATTTTCTGCTCTGTATTAAAGCCTGTGCAGTCAAAAGACTGCATACTGCCTTATCTGACAACAATGATTCAAATGTTTGTGAGAGCATACCTTGTTGTTCCACATGAATCCAGTTCCAAGAGCAGCAAGAACCTCGATAACAACTGGACTGATGTTGCATCTGACAGGATAGTACAGACGAATCTGAGCCATGTGAGTTCTCCAGCGAACACGCTGCCTCATTATAACTCCCAGGTCTGCTACAAAGAATGCATTCTTCTCAGACAGAAAAAAAAGAAACATACATGTGGATGAGTGGAGCAGAAAAAAAAACACACTGCAAGTTTTCAGAAAATCTGTCTGTACGTAACATTACTACATCAATGTGTGTGAGACAAATTCTAAAAGTTCCTTACCAAAGTTTGTTCATAAATGTGATTGTCAATCATGTCTGTGATTGAGGCTGTGCCTCCTGTCAACAGGCCAACAAAATACTGTGGTTCATCAGCAACACCTTTCATCCTCTCAACCATTTTCTTCTAATCCGACAGGCATTAAAATGTGGCTAGTCTGAAGTGGTCTTGCTCGTTCACTCCCGAGGCCCCGGGGTCCTTGACTTATGCAACAAACTGCACAAAAGGAATGGAAAGGAAAGGAAAGAAAGGAAGGAAAGGAAGTCAACATAACTCCAAGAAGAATTTATTTTTGTTGTTCAACAGTAGGGCGGCATGGTGGTGCAGTGGTTAGCACTGTCGCCTCACAGCAAGAAGGTACTGCCTTTATTTTCTTTTAAGTACTTTAAGTACTGTACTTTAAGTAGTTAAGTAGTTAAGTAGTTAAGTAGAGGCACAATGAGGCACAGTCGTCTGGACCAGCTGTGAAATTACTGCAGCACTGGGAAGGTTAAAATGGGGAGACTAACAATGTGTCTAGAAAGACTAAAAACAAAAACAAATTAATAGACAGAGAGACTAGGGCTAATTTACAGTGCCTCAATGTAATTTTCTAACTAAATTGTTGTGATTATACAAAAATATATATTTATTTATTTTATTCAAAAACCTTTATGTAAGATGGAAAATGCTTAAGCATGATCCAATAGAGATGGAAGTGAGGTAAATGGGGGCATACTAGTGTTAATTAATTACATTACACTACTGTAAGACCTCTGTTGAAATGTTAACATAATATATCTATAACCACATCATTCTCCTTAGTTAGCAACTAAATCAGAACAAAGTAAAAACTACATATAAAAACAGCAGAGAACTCAGTGTGCTGTATTTAAACAGTACTGAAATAGATCTGAAATGTCTGATCAAAAATAAAATGTTTATGTAGCAATTTAACATATGAAAATGAAAAAGAAAAATTATTTATTATTATTATTATTTATTTATTTACTCTTTTTCCACTGACACGCACTCCAGCCTTCATACTGTGAAGTGACAGAGAAAACACCAGTATGCAGTTGTGCAAGCTTTAAGTGTATGTTAAAAAACAGTGCAAAGTAGCATAGTACTTGCACAGTGACACAGAAATAGATTTTCTGATTTCAGTAATTGCTACTTTAAGAAGTTCACAACGTTACCATTTGATTGAAGGTTATCATTTGGACCCAGGTACATAACTGAACTCATGACTAGCAGTTTTTAATACACTGATTTACATTGTTGTTAAGTCGCTCAACAGTAACTTTGTATTGATTGTCTGCCAATAATCCCAAACCATGTTTAACATATTACATATTAAGACACGCTACGTCTAACAAACACTAGCTAGCTTGCTGTTGTCACAGTTCAACTTGTTATGACCACAATTTAATTCTGACTTGTAGGCGAACTAATGCTTTGTTCCCCGGCGCTGAAATGTAACAGCATGTTAATTATCAAGCTGACAGCGCGGTAAGATAAGGTTACTCACGTCTGCTGAAAAAACAAAAGAGCGGACAGACCGCTTTTTCTTTTTAAAGAGTGGTGAGGTTACAACAAGAGAAACGGACAACTGCCATGGACGTAATGCATAACGTCGAGTTTTTGTCGCCTATAGTTTTATAGGTGAGAACTAGTACAACTGTTACAACCGAGGAGAGACAGGTTAACTGAGCCGTAAGACGGTCCGACAGACGATACACACAGTAGCGTCAAGTGAACCACAGTTAACACTGACATATCCGGTTACACTATCAAAATAAAAGAGCACATATTTTGAAAAACATTTTTCCTGGGCTGTTTATCACGAACAACAAAATCATCCCTTAGATGAATACAGTCCTATTTAATATCCCTAAATATTTCCAATAACCTTAAATGGGTCTTAAATGGACTGGCCTTAAATAATCAACTTTCCAACAGTTACCTGTGTTATGTCTTCATTCAGTTTCCCATGTCACAACAACAAAGACAAGATGCTGTCCAACAAACTTTGCAGAATTTTCCTTTTTTTCTGAGGCCAAATCAACAGTAGCAACACAACAGTCACATGAGTAATGAGTAGATGGATGCATGTATTTTGTGTTCAAGTTTAAGGTCAAGCTGGATTTTCCCGTTCCTCTGCCTTTGTTGTTGTGACTTTGAGAAGTTGTGCCTCTCTGAAGATTTAGACTGAGGCGCTGTGTTTTTCAGGTCAGAAAAGTCAGTCAATACTCCTAATATATATATATATATATATATATATATATACACATATACACACA
>OMLM01012256.1:3795-49516 GCA_900302695.1 Helostoma temminkii
GTCAGTGCTCATCTCATATGGAAATATTTGTAGTGGTGTTGCCAAAACTGGAAGTGGATACAAGTTGGCTGTTTAAAAAGCAGCTGTGCATTCGTAAAGATCTGCACGTAATCCTGAATAAGGTGATGATGCTTCTGAGTCAAAGGTCAGAATGAGGCCTCAAAGTCCCGTGAGTGAGTGAGTGAGTGAGTGATTGAGTGAGTGAGTGAGTGAATTAGTGACCACA
Source organism: Helostoma temminkii (assembly GCA_900302695.1). Taxonomy (NCBI): domain Eukaryota; kingdom Metazoa; phylum Chordata; class Actinopteri; order Anabantiformes; family Helostomatidae; genus Helostoma; species Helostoma temminkii. The sequence continues at coordinate 4,022 of OMLM01012256.1, forward strand.
TCTCATCTTCTGCTTGTCTGTCTTGACTTTCTACATTGATGAAACCTAAATGAAGAATTGACTAATTTATGTGACAAAATATAAATAAAATATTTTCAGTGCACTGACCAACTAAATTGTATTTTGTAAACAAAAGCAAATTTTGATACCTGCAATGGTTTGATACCTGCAACGCACTCAAAATAAAAAGAAGCTGGGCCACAGGTATGTTTTCCACAGTGTCACTTTTCCATTTAACTATACTTGTTGAGCTTTTGGGAACTGAGGATATTAATTGATGCAGTTTTACAAGTGGACTATTTGCCTTTTTGCTGCATACCAGACTTCAGTTGCTCAACTGTTAATTTATTGTCTTCAGATTTTCCTCTTCATGACGCCCTATCTTCAATAGGAGACAGATATGGACTGCAGGTAAGCACACGCTGTGTCTCTGAAGCCACACCATAGTAGTATGTGTGGAATGAAGCCTGGCACTGTCCTGCTAAAATATCCACTGATTACCCAGGGAAAGGGAATGCCTTATATATGATAATTGATAAAGAAGAAGGAGGATAGCTCCAAATCAAAATCTGCAGCTTAGAGCAGACTTCACAAGAGTTGGAACCTCAGAACCACATATTATTATTATTATAAAAGTAAGAAAAACCTCAGGTTTTCTTTCAGCATTGTAACCAGGCTGACAAAGAGCCATCGCTCTGTTGAGCCTAGTATTCCTCTAATGCCCAGCAGCAACAACTACATGAATTTCTTTAAAAATAAAATTGTAACTACTGGAGAAAATGCCAAAAATGATGAAATAGTCCATGTAATTAGCTGAGATGGGTTTTGCATATACTGTACAATAACTCTTTTATAACACCTCAGACCTACTGCTTCTTCCTCATATGTGATGCTGAGCTAATTTCAACAATTTATTCAATTAAACCATCAACATGTCTTGTAGACCCCATCCCAAAGACTGATCAGAGATGTTATATCCTCAGTAAGCATCTCCACACAATATTATATCAGGTCAATTTATTTCTATTAACAGACTAAGTGCCATAGGCTTTAATGGGTACTGTTTTCAAACCTCTTGTCAAAAAACCTACTCTTGATTGAGGCATTTTAGCCAGTTACAGACTGATATCTTTTCCTCTAAGACACTTGAAAAAGCAGCTGTAAAACAATTATATGGCCACCTGTGGAGAAATACATCATATTATCATAGTAGAGAAATAGCACTGGTGAAAGTCACCAAGAATCCTCTCTTCAGCTTCAGTTGACAGATCTGTCTCTGTTAGATCTTCATCCTGTAAGAAGTATCCTGTTCATTCAGTAAGATCGAAGTGCTGAAGTCAAGACTGGAACATGTCATTACTAACTAACTACATTTCCAATTCTATGTATTTGACACCCAACTACATCAATGAGACCAGACAAAACTAAAATACTACTGTGAGGAATTTCAGAATTACAGTATCTTCGACCATGATGTTTCCCTTACCCCACATATAAAAGAAATATCTATATAATATCTATCTAATATATACATTCTTTCATTAAAGAATATTGAAGAACTAGTCTGAGCACACAGAAAGACCCTGAAGGCTGACAAAACTGACAGAGACCAAATCAAAACAATGAACATGACGTGGACCATGACACCACAAACATGACAATAGACAATGATCGTGACACCTTTACTATGAAGCTCCTAAGTATGTTCTGGTACTACCAATTATCTTAAGAAGTCACATAATTAGTTAAATTAAGTCCACCTGTCTGCAGTCAGTGTCACATCATCTCAGTATACATATACCTGCTCTGAAAAGCCCCAGAGTCTGCAACACCAATGAGCAAAAGGCAGCATCAAGCAGGCATCATGATGAAGACCAAGGAGCTGTCCAAACAGGTCAGGGATATTATTTTAGACAAGTATAAATCAGGGTTGGGTTACAAAAAATATCAAAAACTTTGAGTATTCCACAAAGCACCATTAAATTCATCATAGCAAAGTGGAATAAATATAGCACCACAGTAAACTTATTGAAAGAGGGTCTGGCAGTCACAGGCAGGCCTGGCAAGGAGGACATTCATCGGAGAAACATCCAAAAGACCAATAATAAACCTGAAGGAGCTGGAGAGCTTCACAGCAAAGATTGGAGTCTCTATTTAAAGGACCACTATGGCTGTACACTCTACAAAGCTGGGCTTTATGGAAGAGTGGTCAAAAGACAGGGAGACTCCCCAAATGTCTGCAAAAAGGTACTGTAGTCAAATAAGAATAAAATTTTATGTTTTGACCATAAAAGAAAAAGCCTGCCCCAACACTTCTCATTTCCCCCAGAGCACCTTCCCCAAGGTGAAGCATGGTGGTGGCAGTATCATGCTGTGGGGATGTTTTTCATCATCAGCTACTGGGAAACTGGTCAACTGGTCAGAATTGAAAAAATGATGGATGGTACTAAATATAGAGCAATTCTTGAGGAAAACCAGTTTCAGTTTGCCTGAGGGTTGAGACTGGAAGGAGGTTGACCTTCCAGAAAGGCATCCATCCATCCATTCTTTATACCGCTTAGTCCCCCGTAGGGGTAACAGGTGTGCTGGAGCCTATCCCAGCTGTCATGGGGCGAGAGGCGGGGTACACCCTGGACAGGTTGCCAGTCCATTGCAGGGCCACATATAGACAAACAACCATTCACACTCACAGTCACACCTACGGGCAATTTAGAGTCCCCAGTTAACCTGACTGCGTGTCTTTAGACTGTGGGAGGAAGCTGGAGTGCCCGGAGAGAACCCAGGCAAACACGGGGAGAACATGCAAACTCCACACAGACCCTGGGCGACACAGAAACACACTGCTAATGCAACACTCACTTGGTTTAGGGAGAAACATTTAAATGTGTTGGTATGGCCCAGTCAAAGCCAGACCTCAATCCAATAGAGAATCTGTAGAACCCATTCAACTTGAAGGAGCAGTGCTGTCTGGAAGACTGAGCCTTTGGTGGATGCTCTTATTATACCAGCAGTTGCTACATGCAAATTTTTGAATAATCCACAACAGGGTTACTTGAATATTTTATAATCTTTTCACTATTATTTTGCCCGTGTCCCAACTTCTTGAGGATGTTGCAGGAAGCAAACTCTGTTTATTTATATTTACAAAACACAAATAAATATTGGTTGGTGAAAACAATTAAAATTTTTTCCTTTAATGTTTTAACACAAATTGCGTTTTAGAAAAAGTCTAAACTTTTCTCGAACATAATTTGTATATTTTACACTGGTTATTTAAACAGCTACTGAAAAAACAGTGATGTGCTGCTTTTCTGGCTCCTGTTCAGCTATTGACATGGAATGTACCGTATGTGCGAAATCAAGGAAACGATTGATTGAGCCCATTATGTACTGATTAGCACACCGACCACTCTCTCCTTCCCAGCTGGGTCAGTCTATTCTGAGAAAGGAGACAATAAATGAACTGTTTCTCCTCCCTCCTTGTGTCAAGCCCCTCCTGCCTTCGTTGTGTGTGCTTTCCTTCAAATCCTTCTCTGCTTTATCCTCCACTTCCCTCAATCAAAATCAGTAAAGCTTTTTAATGAATGTTTGTTGAGGAGTGTCGCTAGCCTTCACACCTGAGACTGTGGCAGATATTTCCTGTTTGGAAAAGACATCACCAATAAACCAACCCTTTGCCCACCCTTACTCCACCCGTCCCCTTCTACTAAGCCCCCCTATGAACCTCCCTCTCTGCTCTGACAAACCAGGAAGTGTGCACAGGAAACAGCTGTCCCTCACGTCCGCTTGCTCACCCCACACCAGATGCATCCTGGGAACGGAGCAATGTGTGATTGTCGTTCTGTGACTGACACTGTATGAGGTGTTGTTACAGTAATCAGGATCACTGTGAACTTTATATAGTGAAAGGATAAATATACAGCTCCTTGTTATCTACCCTGGTCTTTCAAATCCTATTTTATCAGTCATTATTTTGAAAAAGTGATTGGACCATGATGTAATGGGGCATTAATACGTGTGAAATAAATAATTATATTTAAGACATATCTGAGAAGAAGTGAATGCACTGGTCCCACATGTCAACATAAAGGGGTACTCCAATTATTTTACCAATCAAAGTCTCTTTACAGGTATTGAAAAATTCTGCTATGTTTATTAAAACATTTGAGTGGTCACCCTAAAACTGACCACTAAAGTGTCAGTAGTCAAGTTGTATTGTGAACAAGATGATATAGCTTGTTTTTCAGCACTGATATTGACCCTTTTGTTTCTAACTGTTCATGAGTCAGATGATGAAACTGTGTTTATCTACTGTATATCTATTTAAACCTGTTCATGCCGCAATTCTTTTTTAAAATGTTACACACATATTTCAGGATAGAATTTTTTTTATCCATTTATCTTCTAATACTATTTCTGATTAAACAGGTTTAAAACAAGTCAGTTTGGTCACGTTATGGTTTCAAATGCAATTTTTTTTAACTACTTTTCCCCACTTGACTCATAAAAGGCCTTACAGCGTTTTCATAGTTTATTCCAACCATGTTGTTCCAGAATTTCACTTCTTCCCTATTATTTTTTTTATATGTTTCAGAACAGAAAGAAAATATCTAAATTGTCGCATTCATCTACAGGACATTTCTGTGGGAGCGGCAGTGGGGCAGTTGGTAGAGTGGTTGCCCAGGTTGAACCCGGGGTTGTGCATCCAGAACAAAAACCTGTGCCAAATCTATATGGTGACCCTGCCCCACATAAAAAGATACAAGTTTAGTCATGTCTGTGATGTCTTAATAATAATATTTGAACAGGTTGTTTTTCCTATAATCATGTTGACACTTAATCGAACACCTGCTGAGTCCTGATGAAGTGGATCAGGTCAATGTCATGTTAATGTCAGTGGTTGGTTGATCAAGGCTATTTGTGTAAACCCTGCCTCATGTTTTGTCCTAAATCTTCACTGTAAACTAAAACTCCTCTTGCCACTGTAGCTGGATGGCTGGTGTCCAGGACTATCAGGAAAAATAAACAGAGTTGACATCTATGGCAACAGAGAAGAGGGGAGAGCGTCCGTCTCGGCCAACGCTCATTGCATTGTTTGTCACTTTCTCCATTATATGCACTGTGAATATTGCCTCAAACAATTAGGTTCCAGTGATCCCTATCTTCCAGCACACAATAGTGTTTACATGGCGCGAAGGAAATGTGGCCATGGAGCCCACTTTAGGGAGTGTGTGTGTTTTTTGGGGCATTTGCAAGTATATGTGTATGTCCTCACTGTGTGTTTATATGATTTCTATATATGGTTTATATGGTTTATTCTTATGTTCTCTTAAACTTTATAGTCATACTTTCGAAAAAAAAATCAAATTACAATTGATAAAATAAAATGTGCTCAAATTAACCCTTAGCTTTTTTACTGCTACAGTCTTACAATTTCTGTTATGATAAGTTCCTTATTGTGGCTGACGCTAACTAATTTTAGCTCAGTGGGTAAATCCAATATGTTCTCATCCCACAGACTCACATAATGATGCTTCTGACTGGGTGTCTCAATACCGATGCTTTGGCCTCACTGTTTGATGCACAACGGTGACTGCCTATTGAACCTCTTGTCAAAACAATTGGTTACAGGGTGGACACATCACGGTTTGATAGATTTTATGCACAGACAGCTGGGTTTGGGTTAATCACAAAAACCTCAGGTTAATTTACATGAAAAGATAAATTAAGTGTTTCCTGGAAAAGTGTTGTTACAACACACAGTGTCTCACCAATTGACATCTCCACACTGTAAAATGTAACTTGTTTCAAATTAAAAACTGCCTTAAAATGTTAAGTCTAAGTACAATACATAAAAATTTGTTCTTCTAAAACAGCTAAATGTTGTCTTGACTAAATATTGCTTGGTGTCTTAACTTGTGACTCAGTGTAGTTAATTTAGATATACAAATTAATTGAACAAGTTAGGTTATTGTTTGAACTTAGGAATCTATGTCAGATTCATTAGAATACTCATGAATCTGTCTCTTATGTGATTTGTTTATTTAACTTTGGCACCACTGACATCAAACTATTAATTTGAAAAACTTGCTCCTCAAACTGATAAACTGAACTGTAGTTCTGCAGCTAAAATGATGAATTAGATCTGACTAAAATTAATGCATGCTGGGGAGTCTTTGGGAGTTTTCTACTTAATTTAACTTTATGATTTAAATGAAGTTTAAGAAAATCATTCAACCTAGAGTTTTAAAAAGCTCTGACTATAATAATTCTAATTTGTTACTTGAATTAGCTTGAAAATGTCAAACTTCAATATTTTTGTTAATTTAATTAAAATTAAAAATATTGTCTGATTCCACAAAATTCCTTAAAGAGAATATACAGTGAATGCATCTTATTATAACACTTGGCATCAGCATTGGGACACCATGTGGGAATCATCGTTATGTGGTGCACTTGGATGAGAATAGGCTCATAACTGACATGTGTTCATTGGTTTGTGACTTAAGCAAGGCTATATAGATACAGTGGGGGCTTTGAGCTAAATATACTTAATTTGCATTTAGATTAAGTCATTTGGCAGATGTCTTCATCCAAAGCGACTTTCAAGTGAGTTACATTGAATATTGATATAAGTATTTTTGCTTTCATAACATGCTATAATTTGTTAACCAGTACTAAACAAGTACAGTACATAATTAAGTAATAGAGTCTTTCAATTTTTACCTAATGAAGGTACTAAGAGAAAAGTTAGAGCATCACTAAAACCACTTGGATTTACCCTGAATGCTTGCACAACATTTTGTCACAGTCGATCCAGTAGATGTCAACATATTTAGTGATAAATGGCACTACAGGAAAAGTCAAAGGGTCATAATCTAGAAGATTCAACATCTGGCAAAAATAAATCTCTACCAAAATTTCATAGCAAACAATCCTACAGTTCTAAAAACGTGGATACCTGAGAAAAAGTCAAGGGATCACCACAGACTTGATCTGGGGACCATAAATGCTGGTACAAAATTTCAACAATATAATTGTTGATCCGGACCAATCTGGACCAAAGTGGTGGAGCTACTGAACATCACTGTGAAGGCTTTAGTTGTCAGCTGAGGTTGGTTGTTGAACAGTTCTCATGTATGACTTTCAGTTTGAAGGTTGAGGCCTAAAACTGGGAGGTTATGTACCTGTACTTGACAAAATCCCAACATTGTGCTAGTATCCAAATACCCAGTATACAGACCTGCCTGGGTAACTGTTAATGTTCAACTCTGTTTGGTTCCTGAAATACACTTTAGCACCTGGTGTTTTCTATAGACCACAAGGTTTTCATTTTCCACTCGTCACCCACACTTGCTTACTGGCCAAGCAAGGAGATCAATAGTGTTCCTGCAGGTGCACACACACGCACACACACGCACACACACACACACACTTACCTTTCTTTTTACTGGAATCTCTGGGGTACTTTAACAAATAGTCTGATGCTGGTTTGCACTAACACACACTCACACACACTCACTCATGCATAAAGGCTCCCCCATTAATATTCAGTTTATGGAGGGGAGTATTTTTAAATAGCCATGAGAGGAGGTAATGACAGCACAGCTCTGAGATTAAAACAATGCTCTCTTGATTTCTTCCTCACTCAAGGGAAAAGCGGAAGCTATCTGCTATTGTTTGTTTCTATTATTATTGCCCATTTACAGTTTGTTCTCACAGGGCCTTAAATGAGAGTCAACAATTTCTCGTCTCTATCTTTTATTTCTTCTGCCCAGAAAATTATGACTGAAAAGACGGGCTTTTACTGTAGGAGGGGGAATCCCAGAATGCACACTGCTCTGATGTCAACAGATCACAAATTTTCATCTGAATTATCTTGCAGAGAAATACTCTATGTGCAAATGTACAGTGACAAATAGTCTATACTAATTAGGGCTATTGTTAATTTTTTCACTTACCTTTGCATTATTTTTTTCCCGGTTTGCCACATACAATGTATAAATACAACATATAGGAGCTAATGCATCCAGTAAGAGATAGATCCCTAAACACAGCTATAAAGTGGATTCTACTGGTCAAACAACAAACTGTGAAAATTATTTTCATAGTGGTGGCCAGTCTGGTGCCATTACGTCTCACCACTGCTCTTCTCCCTGCATTATGTTTTAAATGCTGTAACTGTCCAGGCAGAAAGCTACCACGTAGAGGCCCTTTAAATAACCACTGCTCACTTTCACATAACAAGTATTGCTGTTTATTACAACATATAAAGCACACTACATCAGAAAAATACTTTCTGCTATTTTGCAGCAAAAATTTTAGTGCAATGTTCAAAGTTGTTTCAGACAGGACTTACAATTAAATGAGGGGAAAACAACAAATCAGATTCATGTAAACATATATCCACTAACAACTGCTGCTGTAGCAGGTGTGAAACTTATAACTGACACTTATATATCCATGTCTATTTGGAGTATCAAATAAAATATGAACAATTAAGTATAATCAAAGAATAACAAAAATAAAACACTAAACAAACAATTTACGTTTTCATTCTAACCCTCACTTTTTTAATGTCACTGAAAATCACTCAAAATATTAAAGCCCAAAATGTAAAGCTAATGTTTCAATCGTTCTGCCATGACTTTTAAACGTATCTTTGCTTGAGTTCACAGCCACAAATAACTTGCTGCATTTAGAGACAGTTTTCATTTAAGTTCCTTTGTATTTTGAACCCAGCTCTAAAAGCAACAATCACAAAATAAATATCTTTAAAGAGCCAGAACTATACTGACAGTAGAGTGTGACAATATTAGACAATGAGCTTTAACAGGAGCATATAAAGAACAGGGAAATTTAATCCCAAAGGATTTCTCTGAGTCCCTTGTGTAGCTTTTTATAAATTTCAGGCAAATTCATGCAGCATCTGCAGGCACAACGGTGCCACTACAACGTTATTCTAGCACACAGAGTGTGATCAACTGGAACCACAGCTGCCGGACGCATAGAGGTGTGACAGACCGATAGATGACACTGTCTGCACCCTGACTTTAAAAGACTATTGTTAATATGAGCACATTCAGAGACTAGGGCAATTATTGTACATACTGACAGTGATGATGATGATGATGATAATGATAATGATGACTACAGTGAAATTAACAATGATGATGATGACAGTGACAGATTTACTGAGCAGTATCGTTTCAGTTAACTGCTTTCTTTCCCAGGACCTAGAAGGTCATGTAACTGTAAAGCCTTTATAATGTTTGTGCTTCAGTCTAAGAAGGAAACGACTGAGGGAATGTAGAAGAGGTCCTGACCTGGAGGTTGAGAGAGAGACACACACACAGAGACAGTAGTGAATAGAGGAGAGATAGATTCAGGAAGGAAGTTTGCGCTGGGAGAGGAAAGTTAGCATGATGACGAGGTGTGTATTGGTCATCAACGACACAGGTGTACTCTGATGTCACAACAGAAAAGTTTTATCTGTGCCTGGATAATGAAGTATACTAGTGACGATGAGCATTGCAACTAATAATTCAATTAATCAGTGAATGTTATGTTGCAGATTTCTTTATTGTTATATTTTCATTACAAAGTAAAAATATCCATCCTAATATCCAGAGCCTCAGCAAACATATTCAACTGCCTTTTTTATTTGCTCCATAATCACAAACCTAATAAATATCTTCACGATAATCTATGACAAAGCCTGACATCCTTCTTCTCCTTCTTCTTTTTCAATCACAAGATCACTTCAGTTTGTTTCATATCTGGTGAATAAAACAAATGATATAAATAAATGTTGTGTTTTTGTTCTTGTGTTTCTCCTACACGCCACATGAAAACAAACTATTAGCAGATCGTTCTAAACAAAGACATTGCAGTAGGTGATTCCCCAAGTGACTGTGTTATTGTGTGCACATTCACTCTATATGTGTGTATACACATGTCAACAGATGAGCATAAGCATATCTGTACAGCACATCATCATCTGTTTATTATATTGTGATATACTGTACGTCCAGCTGCAGGTATTATCCTGGAAGCAGCCCAGGTTCCTTCAAAGTCTGGGACTGACCAGTCCAGTATGATGAACGTGTGCGTACATGCACATAGGCACGAACCTGCTTTTGTGTGAGTGTTAGCGATGTGCTATGAAAAGTGTGTGTGTGTTGGTATTGGTGGTGGTGGAGGCCGAGGAGGAGGGGTGGAGGTTCCTTATCTACAGGCCACAGGCAGCTTTTGAGGCTCTTATCAGCAGCCACCATATTGTACTAGCACATCCTCTTGTCCAGCAGGGAGCGGAAAACTCTCCTTGCAACATGGTTCCCTCTCTCTCCCTCACTCCCTTTCTCTCTCCCCCTTCCCCTGCTCTCTTTCCCACCTCACATTTGCCAGTACCGCAGCTCTCCGACTGGCAACCAACTAGAGCATTGTGTCTTCTTGGCGAAGAGAGGGAGAGACAGACAGGACAGTGAAAGAGAGAGAGAGAGAGAAAGAGTGAGAGAGAGGTTAAAAAACCATATAGGAACATGGGGGATGGCAGGCACCAGCACTATCCACACTTTGATTTGTTCAAAGGAGCAACTTCACAACCACAAACAAATATGTTTATTGGGACTGTCTCGTTCTGACTCTTTGTGAGAACTTAGGACTTTTATGTGTTTTATAATTTCTACTTATTGATTAACTCAGCTGATTGTGAGGTGTGTTTGAGCGGTGTCAGACAGTTTGACTCCAATTCTGATCTGAAGGACTGACAGACAGTGACCGAGGCTGCAGTGGAGTGTGAGCGACCTGAAGGAGGAGGAGGAAGAGGAGGAGGTTAAACACCGAGGAGACAACATGTGCGTTCACAGATCACTTGAACTCTGACGGATTAGCATGATAGACAGACGAGCCACTCCGTGAGTACTGCTTAATGTTGTACTTTCTTTTTTATAGTCATGACATGACCCATTTGCAGCATTTAACAATTATTTAAAAAATTCTATAAAAATACAGGATAGAGGTTAATGGCAAATGTGGCACATTACGCACAATATGTTTGTTTTAATATTTTGCAAATTATTCTAGTGATGACTGATGAAAATACACAAAGAAAGAACATTTAATATGAAATTATATTAGATCACCAGTTGCTCAGCTAAAACAAGAAATGTACTTCTGATGGTTTAGTTATTATCACTAATATAAAAATTGCATGTATAATTATAAGATAATAAAATAGTATGTGAATTCTACAAAACATTAAGGTCCATGTTTGACAACTATAAAATATAGCACAGGGGAATAAATTAAGTCATATTTAATTTGTATTATAAAAACCTAAATCAGAAATTGCTTCAAGGGATTTTTATGAAATATTAGCAGGTTAATTTCAGTCATTTGTAAAAACTGCAAAACATGCATATAACAATAGAATATATTTTGAATCATAACCATTTTGCGTCTTGCCAACCACAGCAAAATAATCAAAAACGTGTGCAGCTAATTATGCTTTTATCAAAAATACAAGTGTATAGCTGAGTATATGCATTTTTTCAATATTCATCTGCAAATCAATTTACATTTACAGTAGTTTCTGTACGGATTCTTTTAACCAAGATATTTATACAATAATAAAATTTAAAATGCTGCAGTTTTACTTTGAAAATACCTGTGTCACTTCTATACATCATGAAAAACAGAACTGTCCAAAAATAAAGTCATGACCACTAGAAAAGACAAAACAGGAACAATTGCAATTGCAAAACCTGCGAAAACATGAGTTTTACGTTTCGCTTAGCAGTGTGCAAGCAGCAGAGAATAACAGTGAATTAACTCCATATGCAGCATTTTAACATCAGAGCTGACGTTTCCATGCACTCCATTAACAGTAGATTCAATATTTTGAATAAACATTTTAGCACACTGTGCTTACGTGTCCTTGAAGCACATTTTTGTGGTATTGCCTTCACTAAATTCTAATATATCCTGAGTGCATTTTTCTTTTGTTCAACAGTCTCTTTGATAGCCCTCCAATCATCACCGGTCTGGGACGTCTTGAATGCTTAAAAGGATTTTGACTCACATCCTCAAAATACACACAGACAGACAGATAGACGGACAGACTCATTAAGAGCAGTCACTGGAGACTCATTCAAAACCTAGACTCTGCTGTTCAGGATGTACTGTAAGAAAAATACAGATAACGAAAGCTCCACGTTGCAGCCACAGACGATGCCACAGAAGTAGACCTTCATTCATGACTGCAACACGCAGGGATGGGGGAATGAATACAGATTCACCTTTACTCACACTGCAGAGACAGTTGGAATTATACAAAGGCCAACAGGTAGGAATGATGGGTAATAAGCCTGGATCATAGCTCCATTCAAGAAACATGTAATCTGGACTGAAGAAAACTTTCTATTCTGATGTTGCCAACAATATGAGCAACTGATGGATTTCAGGTTGGCTGGGGGAAAATTTACATTTTTAATGAGGTAGAGTAGCAACATACTGCAAAATCTGCAGGAAAGTGGAACAAAGGAAGAGGAAATAACAGGTTATGTGTCACTTCTATGGAAACAACATCTAAGTTTAAAGGGCTCTGTTAGTCTAGCAGCAGGTGGTGTACATGAACATATTAGTGATCCTCATATACATATTAAGACATAAAGACACACTGACACAGACACTGGGCAGCAGACAGAAACTCAGCAATCCCCCTGAGACTTGATCAACATGATGGAAAAGCTGAACCCCAACAGCCCACCTGCCTCATCCCCAGACCTACCTCACCCCTCCTCCACCTCTTCCTCTACCACATTCCCAACCTGTGCTGCTGTTGAGCAGCACAGTCCTTCCCAAAAACAGACTTTAGCTTCATCAGATGCTATCATCAGTCCACAATGTGCAAACAAGACAGGGCACAAGGGACTCGTGGATGTCCTCACTGCTGGATCAGTTAAGGCCACAAGCACTACGACATCTGTGTTAATAAATCACCATACTGCTGCATCTGAGGAAATCATCATGGATGACAAAGATGAGCAGGAGGAGAAGCAAGGAGGACCAGCAACCACCACCACATCCCCTGCTGCTTCTGCCAACAAGTCCCCAACACTTTCTTCTCCACCTCCGCTCCTCCCAGCAACACCTAAGACCTCCCCGAGCCCTCTACCGCCTCCAACCTGCACATCATCCTTCCCCTCATCCTCATCACCCTCTCCTCTTCCTCCCCACATTCCAGTCATCAGCCTCGGACACAGCAAGCCCCCTCTCCCTCTCCCTAACACCCCCTTGACTGCCCTCCATCCAATTCCCAACCTCCTACACCGACCTCATGGGGATCTTTCTCGCAGCCAGCTGACTTATTTGCCTGTGGCCAGTCCGGGAGGCCCTGGAGCTTCTGGAGGTTCTGGAGTCCCTACAGCTCCATCCTCAGGGCCACTGTTACCTCAGCAGTACCTGCCAGCACACTCCTTCTTCTCCAGGTGAGATTTGTCTTATCCTGATTTAGCCACTAATACAATGAGCCCCAACAGTTTTTAGAGTAAAGACTGGTAAAAACCTGAACAAAACAAATGTAATTTTAATTGACTTTGTTTCTGAATGCTTATCAGATCAGTCATTTTACGTGTACTTTTTAAAAAATCATGTGCCTCAAGCAGAGGTACAAGAAAAAAATGTTTGCACAGCCTGTAAAAATGGATATGCCTAGCGACTGTATTTTAATTTGTTTCAATATTCCACTACTGTCCTGCTATCCCAAATCTACTAAAGTAATAGCAAACAAGATGAAAGAAACTTTAAATTAATACATTTATGTCACTGCAGATCATATCTATTGAAAAACCCCACTGAGCAACAAGTAACAGCTGAGATGTACAGATGTATTCAAAAAACCCAAAGGAAAACCAAAAACGAGCTAAAATAAAACCACATACAGCCAAACTGCAAATTAACCACTAAAGGCAAGCTAGACAATTTGTATAAACAAATACTAATTAATGACAAACAACACAGCAATCTTCATACTCCGGCAGCTTCAGTGACTGCATCATATAATGATTATTGTAATAATCTGTGTCACTCGGAGAAATAAAGGCTGCATTTTATCTGCACGTCAGCTTTAACCACAAGATGAAGGAAGCTTGACTTGGAGTTGAATATGGAGCTACTTTCATTAGAATCTGCCAGACCATGGTTCACTTACAGCCAAACTAAGTTGTTCAGACGAGTGCATGTGATTTGACCACCCTTACAAAAAAGAGGTATATTCAGGTATACTGTTAGTATACTTCCTAAAATAAGCAAGTTTACTTTCAGTTTACTTTTTATGTACTCATGAGAGGTATACTAGACAAAGTAGTATTTAAGTATACTTTCTGTAAACAGACAAGTATACAGAAATACCCTGCATGCATTTCAGTAGTTAAACTTTATAAACAAATAACTATGAAGGCTATAAATTAATCATTTGATTGTGTGACATGGAGTTTCGTTATTTAAAGAGACTACGTATGGTCGGTAAAATAGAAAGTATACTGTTATTACAACTATATTGTTATTAGATTGTTATTGTTATTACATCTCTAGTATATATAAAGGTGGTGCAGTGGTTAGCACTGTCGCCTCGCAGCAAGAAGGTCCTGGGTTTGATTCTCAGGGTCTTTCTGAGTGGAGTTTGCATGTTCTCCCCGTGTTCGCGTGGGTTCTCTCCGAGCACAATTGTGTGTAGGTGTGTGAATGGTTGTTTGTTTATATGTGGCCCTGCGATAGACTGGCGACCTGTCCAGGGTGTACCCCGCCTCTCGCCTGTATGACAGCTGGGATAGGCTCCAGCACACCTGTGACCCCTACGGGGACTAACGGTTCAGAAAATGGATGGATGGATGGATAGATAGTATATATAAAGTCTATTTGTAGTATATGTCAGGTATATTTTCTTTAAACTAAAAAGTGGGCCAATTTAGTCCCAAGAAATATTAAAACAGTATACTTGCAAGTATACTAGAAGTGCATAGACATAAGTTTACTTACTATGCTAAAAGTATACTTACGTATAGTTAATAAATTAAAAAAATTTTTTTGCAAGGGCAGACGTGCTTAAATCTTGTTTGTTGTTGAATGCTCTGCTATTTGCTATTTTGGTTTCTTTTAATATGTTATTATGGACATTTTCTTTTCATGTTTTATCCACCTTTGTAATGACCACATTTTTATTTCACTGCAAATTCAAAAATGTTGTAAACCTCTGCTGCACCAGGTACAGCAAGAGCACAGCATACACTAAGAGGTCAAAGGTCAGCTTCACCTACTCTGCACTACAGTCTACCATATTCCTGACTTGTAGCTACTGCATATTATTAGACAAATCACCATCATAATAATAAATACTTAAGGTCCATATTTTATTGAGGAGGTTTGTGGTATATCTGACTAGGCCTTGGCTAGCCTATCTGCTCTGAAGTGGTCCTGACCCCAAGGCAGCTCACCACAACAGCAGCAGACAGCAATGATGGGGTTTTTTTAATATTTAGTGTAAATTATGAAATAATGTTGTTGTTGTTGTTGTTTAATCTGTAATCTGTTTCATGATCAGTCAAATTATTCTGTTTTTTGCACCTTAACCTGTGTCTGAATTCTTAATTTTATATAATTTCAAGCGTTATCATTACTACTATCATCTGACGAAGCCTTCCATCATAATTTAACTAATAAATGTAGTTGCTGAACTGACAAAAGATTAAAAAGTATAGAATTTGTTAAGCTCTTCTTGTGCTCTTACCCTCATGAAGAGATGTATTCATTTTTAGACTTTATCAACACCTGTTTCTTCTCTATTCCAAAAATTGTTTTCCACAGTTTTCCACAACGTAACATGAGAATAATAAGCCATGTAAAAAGTTACAGTTAGTTAAAGTTACTTATATGGTTTTCCCTTCTGTAATAGAGGTCTGGGAGTAAGATCCTCTCTTTGGGTTGTTAGTTACAGGAAGCATTATTCATCCCTCTGAAGAAGAATGAATGTAAAAATTATTCGTCCCGTACAAAAACTCATTTTACATTTTCCAAAAAACATCTTGATGTTTGTATAAAAAAAATCAGGAAGGGGGAAAATACTTTTTCAGAGCACTGTAGTAGCCACACTTAATGAGACTAGGCTACAACTGTGCATGCACACTTAATCAATGCCACCAGCATAATCACACTTCAATAATAGCTACCACCATCCTGTTGCTTCTCTTTCCACTCGCTAAGCTTTTTCCTGTTTGGTCTTATTTAAGAAATGAGATGGTGGAATGACCTGATATGTATGCATATTTAAATCCAACCCAAATTAAAGCTGGAAGCTTCAACCTGGAGCACTGTGTAAAATTGACATAAAAACAGAACGCAACAATTTACAAATCTTACATACAAATATATACAAAATCAAGCAAGTACTTGCTGCCGGCTCAGTTCAAAACCCTGCATCTCTGATGGTACATGGGTGCGTTTGTGTCTATGGAATGGGCAGTTTGTCTGGAAAGACACCATCAATGCTGGAAGATATATCCAGGTTTTATAGCAGCATTTGCTCCCTTCCTGACGACATCTTTTTCAGAGAAGGTCTTGCATGTTTCAGCAAGACACTGCTAAACTGCATATTTCTAACTTAAAGTGGTACATTTTCTCAGTTTTTTTTTTATTTAATATTTTTTCTATGTTCTATTGTGAATAGAATATGGGTTAAAGAGATTTGCAAATCAATGTATTTTGTCTTTATGTAGATTTTACACAACATCATGGCTGTAGTTTTTTAAATGTAATTCTCATTATATTTTCTAGGGTGATTGTGATTGTGATTATCACAATGTCATGTTTTCACATATTTTGTCATTTTTAATCTCCAGCTCTTACCTGGGTCCTTCAGGAGGAAACTATGGTGTCCTCAACAACAACCGGATCAAGAGAAGACCCTCGTCACACTTTGAGATGGAGATCAATGACTGTGAGTTTCTGTGCATGAAAATACAAAATTATATCAACCACAGTTACTACATATTAATTCTGGCATGTCTTACATGAAACTGGATGAATTGTAGCCCACAGCATATTAAATGAAACTTGTTTAAAGTAAATTATTTGTAGAATAAGGTTCACACTGTGAACTGTGAAGTCTCTCAATACTTTTCTACTTCCCTACTCTGTCAGTGCCTTTCAGCCTCAAACCCAATGTAAATGTCATAAATGTATGCTTACATAAAATAAATTCTAAATAATTCCCTAAAACAAACATGTTTGTGGGGGTGGATACAGTAAATACACTCTTGATAAGCTACTCATTATTTATGGCACTAGGTAGTGTACAATTTATAGAACTTACCTTAAGTAAAATCTCAATGTTCTTGGAAAAAAACTGTGACAATGAGACTCAATGATAGAAAGAGAGAAAAGAAACCATGCTCTTCAGTTGTTTGTTAGTAACATACGTTTAATATATAATTTTACAATAATTTTAAACGGAATGCATATGAATGTGATGTATGTGAATATGAAATCCCCAATGGTCCTGCACACTTACACAGCTTACGTGTGTGTTATAGGCCCTCCTCAGAAACTCGCTCGCCGTGTCTTCACTAACAGCCGTGAGCGCTGGCGACAGCAGAACGTGAACGGGGCTTTCTCCGAGCTGAGAAAACTCATTCCCACACATCCGCCTGACAAGAAGCTCAGCAAGAATGAAATCCTCCGTTTGGCTGTGAAGTATATCAACTTCCTGGTCACTCTGCTCAATGACCAGGCCCAGGACAAGAGCAAGGACTCAGCCGACAATGAGGGCGAGGATGAGGGTAACACAGCTGGAATGGCCAGCAATAAACTGAACCCTCTTTTTCAGTCCCATGCCACCCCGCCATCTTCAGCCCATCCCAACTTGGCAACAGCCTGCAGAGACAGAGACTCAACAGACTCTGTCATTGCCCTGGCTAATTCTCCAGCAACATCCAGTTGTTATGGTGACACGGACAGTGAGGAGAGCTTTGGGGCTAAGACCTCTTTAGTGACCCACAGTATTCTGGGAAAGGTCAAAGGTCAGATAAGGATGGTGGCAGCTACAAATGATGAGCGGTGACACCAAAAGACAGCAGACAAAGAGGTGTCCAGCCACTGGGAGTTTAAATGTCCCAGGTAGTGTGAATAACTAAGAGAAAGATTTGTAGTGATATTTTGTAGTTTCAATTGTCTTTTCCTGTGATCTGCAAACATTGAGTGTGAACCTCTGTGTTTTAGTAAAACAGTGAAATGTTAAGAAGCATGAGACATCACAGAACTGCTGTTTGTACTGTCAGAGAAGTAGGGCTGATAGTTCCACCCTGACGTTGTGACACACTTGTACCAGACAGAAATAAAGCATGTTTGAGTTTGCTGTTCCTTATTTGACATCCTCTTATTGCGCTCCAGAGACTGCCCTTTGTCAGCACGATTTCTCAACACATCCAAATGTTTTGCTGCTCTCAGCTTAGGGAACATTTGTGTATCCTCAAAGGGTTCACTTTGTAGTATTGTAGTGTGAGATGTGCACAATAACAACCCATTGTTAAATATAAAAAAAGCAGTAAAATATCAATTGTTGATTCATAGAAGGTTAACTCTTTAATGCTTATTTTAAACAATAGCATGCACAGAACTCATACAACCATATCTTCGTAACACATGTGCCATCATGCATTACATTGCATGTCAAACTCCAAGTTGTTTGTTTGTGCTGCCCATTAGGATGACAGATTGATAGGTGTACTTTTAGCATGAGAATCATAAACAACTCTACTCAAAAAAACAAACATTAAAATTGCGTGTGATGTGAAACCATCAAGCCGGATGTAAATGCTCATCGACGTTGTTGTGACAATTCCAACCCTGGAAAAAAGAAAAACAACCTGTTTCCTTTATTGTAATGCCATGAACTTGTAGTTTTCCCAGTGCAGCATATTTTTTGGCAGGGCAGTGGAGGGGGTAGTGTTGCATGTGAGTTGTAGATTTTACTGGTGTGTCATACTGTGTGTGTATGCATAAGCAGTGAAGTAAACTTGGTAAAGAACCAGCAAAAAGATTTATGTAACTGCAGCTACGGTAGGTGTGTGGTTGTGTGTTAGGAAGGTCGAGGTGGATGTGGGATGTGGTTAGAGATGGGGTTCAGCATGTTGGGAGTTCTATAAAAAAAAAGTTGAGGTATAAGCTGCAGCTGTGTCTCTCTGCCTGCAAGCTTAGCTCTATCAAGTGGCCAGGAAACGCCTACAGTTACTGCTGTCTCATTGACGGCCAACGAGTTTCCTGGAGGGGGGGTGGTGCTGTTGTATGTGTGAGTGATGGGTTTTTGGACATGTGGGGTGGCAACCGCTGCATGGAAGAAGGGAGTGGGGGAAAACAGAAAGAGAAAACAGCCACCAGGATGCTCTGGGAACCTCTATACACCCGGTTTCAGGACCACACAACAGGAAGAGCTGTTTTCACAACACCACTATGGCTGTTTCTGCCCGCTCTGCTATGCCAGGATGGTTCGTCCCCTTCCTGCTTCTCTCTAAAACCACAGGGAGGATTACAGACTGAGGCAGGGGTCACACAAATTAAATGGCACACGCTTTTTGATTTGTGTGTTGGTGGAAGTTATTTAACAAAATGCAGTGTTGCAGCACACACACAGTCCTCCTGTCTCATAGTGTGATGCATAAGAGATTAAACCAATAAACCTTTATTTAAGTGAGCTAGCTTAAGGGCACTGTGCTGAGCAGGATGTCGTGACACACTGGAACACTTAAAGGAACTGAGCCTTCATTAATGCAGCTACTGTGTAATATATATATTTCTAAAAAAACAATGTATGAAATGTCAGCATTAGAAGACTGTCTCAGTGTGGTGTGATTAACCTAAAGAGAATACTCAAGTCTGAAGCTTGTTATAGTGACTTATAGTTACATTTCAGTTCATTGTCTAGCTATCTGACCTGCAAATGTACCTTTGGTTCACTCTCACTATATTGTTTTCTGGTCACAGCAAGTGCCTGATTCCACCAAACAATGCTAAAAACTCCCTCTACACTACCTGAACAACAGTTTAGTGACAGTGAACAAAGTGGAACATTTACCAGTCAGATAAAGAAAAACATGTCAGTGAATATTAGACATAATTACATCAGCTGGCGAGAAACAGAAGTCCAAAGAAATGATAATGTTGCTGCTTAACTACTGATTGTGTAAATAAGTAACTGTTTGCTACTTAAACAGCTCAAACATTCAACAACTTATTTCTGTTGCTCTCAAGTGGCAGAAAATAAATGTACAAATTTGTTTCATGTGCAGTAACCAGTAAAGATTTTCTCCATGAATTAAGTTATGAGAGCTGAAAATGATTTGATTGAGGTTTGAGAACTGTTTACTAATTCAGCACAAATAACCAACATAACGGTCGTAAAAGAGATTTATGTCTCGCTAGCTAACAGTGCATGCCATGTGAGTTACACTGAACCTGTGTGTTACAGCTTAGATCTTAAAACCTACCAGTGCACCAATCCATCTTTCCCTCTGCAGCCTAGAGCTAATTGTCATAGTAGAAACAGCTGTGAAGGTGTCACACTGGACAAGCATACAGGATACCAGGACTGTGCTAGATGCTAGATGGAATTCAGACATTTTATTATTTTTATTTTTTACATGAAGAGGCAAATCTGAATATTTTATATTAAACACTACAGTTAAACACATCATAGTTCAGAAAAATGAAACCTTATAACTTCAGCTGAGACTGCTGGGGTGTTAACTTTCTCTGCTTCTTCTGATACAGGAGGCCATGCAGGGTGATGCTGGCCAGCCTGGGACTTAGAGATACTGGAATTCCCTTGCCTCCACCCCTCTCCTGTGCCCCTCTTGCCACCAGTTACACACATAGAAAGTGGCTCCAATTAACCTATCACATACTGTTCTGACTAAATGTGCGTGTCTCGTGTGAAGAGTGGTAATTCTAGAAGGTTCCTGCTCTTAATGCAGCTTTACACAATGAAGATGCATGTTCAAAAAAAGTTTAACAAGTTTTAGTAAATGCGAAAACAGTAGTGTATGAATGTGTAAGAATGAATAATGAAAAAATCATTATAAAACTGTTCATATTTGCAATAAAGTCTGTTAATGCTTATTCAAGCAGCTCTGTGTTAAATTGTGAGGACAGCACTAAAAACAAGTAAAGCAATTACTCTTCACTGAGTGACAGTATATGTATGCATTACGTTATGAATTATTTAAAGAAGTATTTATACATTTCAAGTTCATTTTCAGTAGAAATTTACTTCCTTTATTTACAGATCAAATATTACCAATATTTAGTGATGGCCATTTTATGGAATTACTATGTTTGTCATGAAAAGATACAAAACAAAAAAATATGTCTTTAGCTGTGTTACCATCATTGCAAAATGGTTTCCTAATGATCAGTTATGCTTTTAACTTAATATACCTGCATTAGCAAACATGGTGTTCTATCAGAAGATAATAATGTGTACACTGTATTTCTGATCAATTAAATATGTTTCTTTCAAAAACATGGTCATTTCTATGTGAGTCCAAACTTTTGACTGGTATTGTACTTAAATAAGAAAGAAAGAAAGAAAAAGAAACACTGTGCATTTCAAAGCTCCCTCTTGCTTAGTTAGTGAAAAATATTTGCTAGCATTTTTGAATATACAGTTTCAACATACTAATTCACAACAAATAAATGTTTTTACATTTGCTATACACTTTATGTACACGCTCTGTTCAGTCATTCATTCAGTTTTCAACAACTTATCTGCTTGTTTTGCCTGAGAATTCATGCTGTTGTTCACCGTTTTTTCTGCATTCCTTGCAGATTCATCTGTTTTTTCTAACGTGTTTTTGTTGCTGTATTTTCGTCTGCCCACTTCTGTTGCCGCAGATCCAGCAGCTGCCCCAACAGCTCCACCAATTACACCTCCCAAAAACACACCAAGCACCAGGCCCAGCAGTGCACCCCCGATGACTATCCTGGGCACCCGTTTAGCAGCAGTCGACATTTTCTGCCACACCGAGCTCTCAGCCACCATTTTGGCCCCTGCTTTGGCCCCAGAGCCCACCTTCTCCCACACTGGACTCTGTGCCAAATTCTTTGCCCCAGCTCCAATACCAGCTCCGACACGTATGGAACCATCTGCCACTACTTTGGCCCCTGAACCTACTTTTTCCCATATGGGACTAGCTGTCACTGCTTTTGCTCCGGATCCCACCCATGCCGAACTATCCACCACTACCTGGGGAACTCTGTCTCCTACTAGTTTGGACACATGTCCAGCACCAGCTCCCACCTTTTCCCACAATGAGCTATCAACTACCATTTTCTGGACATTTTGCACTCCACTGCCAACTGACCCCCACACTTGACTGCTTTTCACCTTCTTTGCTCCCTCACTGACCCACACAGAGCTTTCTGCCAACAGCTTGGGTAGTGTGTTTGTACTAGACTGCATTTTATCCATAACGGAACGAAGAAGTGAAGGGTACAAGCTTGAAGGCATAATAGGAGGAAGACTCTCATTATTCATGCTACTTATACTCATCTCTGCCTCATCCCTTGTTTTCTCAATCTCATCCTCTCTCACTTCCTCTTCTGCCTCGGCCACAGGCTGCATGTAGGGATTGCGCCTTTTAGAGCTGAGCTGTCCAACGTCTCCTAGTCTTTCTTGGTCTCTCTTTTTTTTCTCCCTTGCTATCTCTACCTGTCTCTGCCTCAATCGGTTCTCAGCCTCTTGAAAAGCAGGACAAGAATAACACTGTCCACCAGCCTCCTTCACTGTCTGCTCCACCTTTTCCAGTAGCTCCACCGCATTCCTCCTCTCGCTCTCTCCACCTGTCTCCATCACATGAAACCTGTCCCCACATCTCTCCACAAGGTTTAGCAAATCCCCCCTCTGACTGGCAATATATTCCTCCACGCTGTTTTTTCCTGTCTTCCCGCTCTCTCTCAGTCTATCTACAAAAGTAAAGAGGACCAGAGTGTGCTTTGTGACCGCTTCAGGGCCGAAAACAGTCTCAATGGCCCAGAGAGCCTGTAGTTCGAGCTTTGCGGGCTTGTCTAAGGGGACACACAGGAGGAATGCGTGGGGTCCAGGACTGGACAGTGCAACACAGGAGGAGATCTGACTTCGCACCTCATCTGGACTCTGCTCAGAATTGAACCAGTCTGGGGTATCCACCACTGCCACCTGCAGGTGAGAGAGGAGACACATGCAGCAACTTTAACCACAGTCAAGCCATGGGAAATATGCCAGGCTGTATTGTTTTATACATGCACAATGCAAGAAAATGTGTCAAAGATTAAATTCTTTGAGGTCAGCAATAACACAGGATGGAATGTGTGAAAGAAATTTAAAACATGCACAACCACATCTGTAAAACTTTTCAAACACTAACCTTTCTTCCTTTGACCAGTGCTTTCTTTTTCTCACACCTCTGAGTAATTGAGCGTGAATCAAACTCCTCCTTTCCCAGTATTTTGTTGCCAGCTGTACTCTTCCCTGCTTCAGATCGCCCAATCAACACCAGACGCAGCTCCGGAGAGGATGACGAGGGTGAGGAGGATACAGGGAGTGAGGAAGGTGAGGCGGCAAAGGCTGATGCGGAGGGTGAGGATGAGGAAAGAGGGGGAGAATGAGGAGAAGATGTAGGAGACACCTCAGGAGATTGCTCCTCAAAGCTGTTAATTCTGTGGTGAACTGAAAAAAAACATTTTTAAATTAAGATGAAGATTAAGTGAAATTTATGATGAAATGAAATTTTAGATATGATATGATATATCCTGTGGCTTACAAGTAGTGATCATTTTCTTTGATTTGACTTCAGCCATTTGTGAGAGTATAGCTCCATCTACAGAGGAAACGCAGCAACTGTGAGTCCAACACAATTCCCTCACACAATTCAATATATCGTGATGGAAAACATCATAAAAAAATGGAATCCAGTGGCATTGACACTTGCCTGCATTTAGCCTGAAACTGGGCGTTCTGTTCAGCTGCCTTTCATCATACACCTCTGAATCTGACTCTGGTTTCGCTGCAGAAGGTGAGTGAAGCCCACTGGACACTTGACTTACACACACTTTTCCCTCTATCTCATCTTTCTTCTCTCTTCTCCTCTGCAAGGTGGTGGTGTACTTGTCTGCTGTATCACTACTCCTCAGTGTTTCTGTGTTTTGGATCTGTGTTGATGTGGCTGTCTCTCTTTTCTCTACAATTTGAGCTCTGTAACTTTCCATAAGTTCTTGTTTTTTTTCTTTCACTTTTACATCAAACTCTGTATCCTGGTCTGTTTTCACGTGGTACACCCCATTTTGCTGCACCATACTGTCTACCTGTTACACAAACAAACAAACACACAACAAAGACTTCATCAGTAAACTGTAACTTTTTATAATTCCTGCAGGGTGCACTGCAGGATGAATACTCAGGTCAGTCAGCATTACAATGTAATCAGTCAGATCATCAAAACCCAAACTAGTCCTGCAAAACAGGGTGTTGCTGGAAAAAAATATAACATGTATGCATAGCAACCTTGCCAAACAACCAAAACAAAGAACTGTAACACAAATGGTATGTGGTAAAGCTGAAGTTTTAGAAATCAAAAAGTGTGTCTCTCACCTTCTCCAGCAGCTCACGGACCTGGTCCCTGTTCTGTAGCTGTCGATTATTGATGACATGGTACCTCCCCCTACAATGCTCAATTACCTGCCTCAGGCCAGGGTGTTCCATCTGGATGTATTCCTGTAAAGAAATTATTTTTTTCATTACACAAATGGATGTACTACTGTTTGACGTTAATGACTAAACCTAAACTGAAAGGTTTAGTCTTAGGCCAGTGTTAAATCTCAAATTGACTCATGTACTCTTAAGACTGTACACTGAATTTAACGAGGCAGGCAATGTACTGTGCATATAAAATTACTCTCAAAAGGACAGAGGCATGGTATTTGTTTTATTAAGCTTTCAGTTTTACTTTGATCAACTGTCAGAACAACTAATAAATACCAGACGTCCCAGCTGATTATTCAACTACATCAATTAAGCCGATTATGTGACAGATATCACAAGTTCACAAGACTATTCTCTCAAATGATCTATTATCTTTTAAACCAGGTTTACATCCGCTAAAACACTTCTTATGACCGAGCTTTTACTTTGTTCAGGTATTTTAATGCATAGGGTCTATGGTGATACTGTGGTGGTGGTACTGCTCTGTATTATACCTGTAAAGCACTGACCCAGTAGTAAGCTTTGCCAGAGGTAGACTTGATTGCTACCAAAGTGTATTCACTTTAAAATGACCACAATAAAAATGAAATGAAATTTATACCTCAACTCACAACAGAATGCGGGTGTACATGTCTAATACCTCCACTGTTCTTCCCATCAAGTAGTCCCCACAAGTGAGCAGGACCAGGGTATGATCAAGTGACTCCTTCCCAAACATCTCCTCCAGCTCTGCAGGGACACGGCCCTCCACCTGGGAACACCAGAGAAAAAGACAAATTCATTATCATGCCTGTCACCTTTTATCATGTCTACACTTGCATGACAGACATGACAGAAATTTTAACTTTTGTATACTATCTACATTTTTTGATTGTAAACATTACCAATCAACATTTTTCATCTTCAAAAGGAATCAAAAGAAGTTGACTTTGGAAATACTAATACTTTGTAAAACCAACCTCTGTGAACTGTTTAACAGGCACCAGCAGCAAAATCCCATGAGGACCTGGCGCCAATAGTGTCATTGCTCGTGCTGTCTCCTTCCTCACACTGTCCTCCATCTTGCCTCCGCTCCAGTACCATCTTGGTGCCTCTACCAGTGTCACACTCCTCTCCTCAAAAGAGCCCTGTCGCACATGGCAGGTCTTTGAGGCACTGGTAGAAACTGGGGATATCTGGCCTAGGATAGTGTCTGCTGATGATGTCTTTCCACATCCAATATTCCCTAAAAGCAGAAGTCTCATCTCTGCCGTAGAGGTCGTATTGTAACTTCCTCTGAGGTGTTCGCTCATAGCTGAAGAGAGAGAAAAAGGAGGAAGTCAAATGCGCTACCTTGATCTAATTCAGTACCAAACATTACCATTGCTGTTTTGCAAAAAGTTACTGGAAACGAGAACTGGATACATAAGAGTTAAATCATCCAATCTGGCATCTGATAGGTGGACAGAATGAGTGATATCTACTTTTACAATCTCCAAATGTGTTTTGTCTCTGTATTATGAATGCTTGTATCCAGCTGTTAAATAAAACACTGTCTATTTATACACTATACATGATCTCATCTCCCCTGTTGTACATGAACTAACAAGAACTACTTTGTGCTCTTCTTAGACGTTTTCGTTTGACTGCACCTCTTATAAATATCACCGTATCAGTTTTGAATCAGTGTGTATGATCCAGTACGTCACACCTTGTCAGTCCTGTTCAGCTACATTTCTACTGGACTTGCACCTAAAAATTTACACACAAGAAAGGATGGAACAACATAAGTTGTCCATCCAACTGGTGCAGTTTGTTAAAAATGCACATATTTAGTTTTAAATTTAAACTTACATTGAACTAAACTTAGAGGAGAATTAGTGTTTTAGTGCTTTCAAAGCAAAAGAA
Source organism: Helostoma temminkii (assembly GCA_900302695.1). Lineage (NCBI taxonomy): Eukaryota > Metazoa > Chordata > Actinopteri > Anabantiformes > Helostomatidae > Helostoma > Helostoma temminkii. Next base: position 30,696 of record OMLM01012256.1, read on the forward strand.
CAACTTCCCTCTAAAATAATATTTTATCTACAACTACCACGTTTAGTAACTTTTTACATTATTCAAGAGGAATAGGAAATACTTACTTAGCTGTGAGAAATCTTTGAAGTTGGGGTCATGTATCGTCTTCTGATGGTTTCGTTTGCCTCTACCCTGGACACCTTCAGTACATGACCGTAGGTTTCCACTCAACTACGGAGAACTACTGTACCTAATCAGGTTCCGCTCACATCCTAGGGAGCCACCTGTTTCACCACTCCTAGTTTTGAACACATGCTCACACACATTCAAGTGTATTTTTCATGCACAACAGGTTTCTTTGTTTGTAGACAGCTAAGCATTCCAAGAAGGGGTGTAGGAAATATATCCCAGGGCACATGTGAATCATTCTTCATCTTATTTACACCTACCACACCCTCAGAACTCATGGATGTCTGTCAAACAAGCTGTCCTTCCAGGTTAGTTGTCGTTGAAGGTGAGTAAGTGGTAAAAATACGCCCTTAAATATTTTGCAGTTCTTGTCCTGTATCGAGATTCAGGGCAATTCGCAAACAGACATAACATGGGATGGGAATTCACAAAAGCAGTATGTTGTGTTTAATCCTGTAGAAATAGTCACTTTTGGATCATTCTGGAAAACTACAAAATAAACATCTGCTGAATTTATTGAGTGTTAAAGTAATCAAGGAGAGAGTAGACCTCATTAAAAACAGTTTCAAACAGGTTATTCATGCATTCATTCATCTTCTGAACCGCTTAGTGTACACCCTGGACAGGTCGCCAGTCCATTGCAGGGCCACATACAGACAAACAACCATGCACACTCTCACTCACACCTACGGGGAATTTAGAGTCCCCAGTTAACCTGACTGCATGTCTTTGGACTGTGGTAGGAAGCCGGAGTGCCTGGAGAGAACCCAGGCAAACACAGAGAGAACATGCAAACTCCACACAGAAAGACCCATGGCGAACCCAGGAATCAAACCCAGGACGTTCTTGCTGTGAGGCGACAGTGCTAACCACTGCACCACCGTGCCGCCCTTAAACAGGTCAATTAGTAACTATAAAAATTACATAAAACCGATCTGTCTCTACATCATGAGTTCATTAGTCATGTTGCAGTATTGTACACATGCCCAGACCTAGCTCATAGTGAACTCCCATCTAGAAGAGATTCACTAGTATACATTACGTGTTAAATGCACAAGAAATAAGTAAACCATTAACTTTTTAAAAATGCATAAGGTATTAATACGTCTGCTTTCTGTTTATTAGATCTTGTTTGTGTGACAATCACACGTTTACATGGAAAATGAATTATTTAGTGGCCTCTGTGTATCAAAATTTATCATTAGCTGAGATTTATGTATCTGTATGCAACAGGTGGTAAAGAAATAGTTTTAACCAAAATGAGTTTATTCATCCATGACCTAATGATGAATGAATGAATGAATGAATGAATGAATGAGAGGCTGCAATAATCCTAAGCTAAGTGCATGCAAACTTGTTCTGTTCCTCCAGATATTTTTGAATGATTCTTTGAATAACTCTATGGAAAATAGCATTATAGCAAAGTACAGATCAGTTTCAGAGTGAACCTGAACATTTATGTTTACAGATAACACATAAGATGTTTATGCCACTATTCAAGAAGGAGTTGCATAATATAGCGTTCAAGTATGTGTTTTAATTAAATACACAATATCACAAAAAAAAAAATGACATTCATGCAAACTTGCATACTTGGAATTAACACAAAAATAAAAAGTGAACACCTTTTTGTTTTAGAACAAAAACAGATTTCATTATTTTTCTTCTACCAATGCTAATGAACCCAACATGTGATTTAGTATATTGGAACATACTGTGTGAGTTCAGTGGGATCATCACTCACAGTCCAGGCATCAGATAAGCTATATTTTCCACAGTGGAGGCCTAAAAGAAAAGAAAGGACAATGTTTTTTTCCCTTAAAGCATAAAATACTAGCAGAACCATAATTTCACTTGTTGAAAGACCTGTATAAAATATGTGGTGCCTGTGTGCATTACTAAGTGCCAGTGTCTCTCACCAGGCTGTGTTGGGTGCAGCTCTTTAGCTCTGGTATCTCTGCGCTGAGGCTGATTAGAGGAGCCAAAGCACACAGTAGAGAGTCCAACAGTAGAGACAAGCTACTGGACACACACACCACTTTCTGCAGAGACAGAGGTCTTCAATGCACCTTAATGCTGCATTCTGTTAGGAGGCTTAATGAAAAGTAGCTGATCGAGTAACTGGACAAAGGACTGTAGCAAAATGAGAAAGTAATATCACAGAGCTTTCAACAAGTCTTCCTTCAAGTCCTGTTTTCTTTTTTTACCTAATTATGCATTTACATGCATTATGCTAAAAAGTTTAACCAGTAAACACTGAAGAATGTGACATCACATACGACTATAAATAAACTCAAGTCTCATTCACTGGATCTACCCACGTTTGTCTCCTGAAGATGTTGTCCAATCAGAGACAACGATTCTCCCAGGAGGTGCAGGTGAGCTGCAGCAGAGACAGGATCCCCAACAGAGCAGCCGGGAGTCCTGGATGTGGATCTGAGGGTGTCCCAGGTTGAAGCAGTAGGACTGCACAGAGAACTACAGGCGTCATTCAAGGGGCTGGGTCCCAGTGTATTAACTACAGAGCTCATTGTAGAAGCGATAGTCGTCACTGAACTGGGAACAGGTGTGAACAGACAAGGCCTGTGAGTGACTGGTGTGAGAGGAGGGGTGACAGGACTGGTAAGGAAACAGTCTGCCATGTTGTGCTGTTCATCTAAATATACCATATACACAGAGCTCTGACTTTCCTGAGAGAAACAGAAAGAAAGAAAAGACAAGACACTGATCAGAAAAGAGTCAAGTCAACTGTGAATAACCTTCAGAGTAATTACCTGATCAATTCTGCCCTCTGCTGTGCAACAAGGGTGAAACAAGTTGTCTTGTATATTCTGCTAGAGGGAGATTGTACACTGCATTAGTCAAAATCAAGAAAGTTGTTCAAAGTTAAGTTTTATTAACATATAATTTTGGGTACAACAAAACAGTTTCCACATCAAGTTTGTACTCTTTACTGATCAAAGTTTCATTGATGTACCATTAATACAGCTGTTCTGTTCTCACCTCATCTTTCTCCGCCCAGCTGTCTTGTGACACACAGCCTGGATACAAAGGGGGGAAGCTTGAAGACTCAGCACAACGAAGTTCAGGCTCAGATCCACCGTTACCTGCAATTAAGGTGGTTATTGTGTACACTGCTTAATATTGTAGCTGGAAAACAAGCAGGGCAGGAGGGGCTTGAGATCAGCTTTAGGAGCCACTGATCTACACAGTTCACGCAGGATAATCACTGATGTTTATCCTAAAAGTTTTAGTTCTTACCAGAGGTTTTTCTCAACTTGACTAAGTCATTTTGTTCCTAAAAAAAAAGACAAGAAAATACACAATGCAGTCACAATACATCTGATTAAGTAAGAGTAATTTCATTTAATTAAAATGTGATACCTTCGAATTAAAAAGAAAAACATCCACACAACTTATTCTTGGAAGTGCAACATGCACTAAGAATGCACAGTTTGTACACACAGTCCTGAAAATGGCAAAATCTACCACAAAATACAGAAGCACAGTCCAGAGTTTGAATGTCTGCAATCACAGGGAGAAACACCATCTGATCATGTTACGATATTAATGCCAGTGTACCATAAAGAAATGGCTTGGATTGTGCTGGCATGGAGTTACAGCCAAAGATCTTAGAAAAATATGTGGCTAAACACTTACTCTTATCTATAAAAAACTACAACATTTTGGATAAATTCCAGTCAGGGTTTCGCAAACATCACAGCACAGAGACTGCTCTTCTTAAAGTGACTAACGATCTCCTGTTTGCCTCTGATACTGGGATGTGCTCAGTTTTAGTCCTGCTAGATCTCAGTGCAGTTTTTGATACAGTAGATTGTAGCATTTTACTGGATAGACTATCACTCTGGGCTGGAATCACAGGTTCTGCTTTGAAATGGTTCTCCTCATACCTCTCTGATAGAAAGTTCTGTGTCTCCATCAACAGTTATACCTCAACATTCTCCACTGTAAGATATGGTGTTCCTCAAGGACCAGTCCTGGGACCCATCCTGTTCTCTTTGTACATGCTTTACCTTGGTCATATTATTCGCAAACATGCCGTTTCTTTTCACTGTTACGCTGACGATACGCCGCTGTACCTGCCCATTGGAGTCTCAGACTGTGGAAAACTGAACTCCTTACATGATTGTCTAAGCAAAATTAGATGTTGGATGGCTCAAAATTTCTTACAACTTAACACCAGTAAATAAGAAATTGTGGTCATTGGTCCCCAACAACTGTCCAAACCCATTCTACCATTCGTTGGTCCACTGTCTGAACATATCAAACCTGTTCTCAAATCAGGATTAATTAAATGCAGATTAATTATCAAATCTTGGCATCTAGTTTGACAGCAATCTAAGTTTTGACAAACATGTCACTAAGCTTGTACAGGCATGTTTCTATCACCTCAGAAATATATCCAGAATTCGCACAGTTCTATCATTTAAAGACACTGAGGTTATCCTACATGCTTTTATCTCCTCACGCCTCAACTACTGCAACAGTCTCTTTACTTGTCTCAGCCAAAAATCTATCAATCGACTCCAGATTGTGCAGAACTCAGCTGCGAGACTCTTAACCAGAACTAGAAGAAGTGATCATATTACACCCGTTCTTGCCCTTTTTGCACTGGCTCCCAGTATGTTTCAGAATTGATTTTAAGATCTTACTACTGACTTTCAAAGCTCTACATGCTCTCTCTAAACTATTTATCTGAACTGCTAATGCCAGAGGTGACAGAGACTTCGCAGTTAGAGCCCCAAAGCTTTGGAATGACTTGCCCGAGAATATTAGCTCAGCTGACTCAGTAAGCACTTTTAAATCACTTCTGAAAACATACTTTTATCGGAGAGCTTTTCCTGATTTTATATAAACTGAATGTAGTTGCTGTTTCACCCTGCTTTTCATCCCTTGTGCTGTTAATGTCATTGCTGTTGCTGTTGTCCTATAACATTATGCTCTGCTTCTTCTATGTTTACTCACATACCAACTGGTCTAGGCAGATGGCCGCCACCTTGAGCCAGGTTCTGCTGGAGGTTTCCTCCTTCCTTTAAAAAAAAAAATAAGGAAGGGAGTTTTCCTCTCCACTGTCGCTTAAAATTAAAAAATTAATTGGTCAAGTGTTATTGTGCTATAGTTCCTCCCTGTCTTACGCTATTTATTTTATTATTTTATTTTATGTTCTTCTTATGATCGTTCTGTTATTATTGTCTTTCTCTCATGTTAAGAACTTTGTAATGAATGTTTTGAAAAGTGCTCTATAAATAAAGCTTATTATTATTATTATTATTATTATTATTACAACGGTATGAACATCGTGCTGCTGTTGAATTGTATGTCAACAAATGTTTCTTATATTCCACCGACCCCATGTGTGTGAACGAGGATAAACTAAACAAGAGAAACCCTTTTTTTGCAGCACAGTTCAGCAGCTCCACGAACAGCCTCCAGCCAACATTATCACCTTAATGATTCCTGAATCATCCATCATCAAAACACAAGGATAGCATTTAGTCAGTCACTGATTCATCATCACACGTATCACAGGTCGCCCCATGATCATTTGTTAAAATAGCGGCAGCCGGTTATATATTACATTTTTCATATCTCCTCTGCTTTAAGTAAATACTGCAAATCAGTTATTTTTCTGATCTGCTATTCGGTAAATATGTAATACTTTCCTCTAAGCCTAATCATTCATGCTCTAATATAGATATACTATATTCAAATTCAGAATTATGTGGAAGGCTGACATTAATTACTGCACATAACACATCGGATGTGACTTAGCATTACACCTGTGGTTTTCTTGCAATGTGAGGTCAGATCTGCCATGAGACACAAGGATGCCTTTACACTGGTGAACTAAATATTTCTCTGATTTGCCTGCTGTGATTTCAAATGACCTAATCTTCCTAAAGCTTGAAAGGCCCTAGTCACTCATTCAAAGCACCTGCTATAAGCATTCGCAGCCACTGCGCTGTCACATGAAAGATCGCCATCTTCTTTAATTACAGATATGACATGTACTGCCTTTCACACTGCTGCCTCGTCTCCATCAGTGGACTACTTTAGATTCAAGGCATATTTTTACTCTATCCCATTATTGCTCCATTCAGAATGCTCTCCTTTCATATGCCTGTCAGGAAATGAAAGCAAAGTGAATAGAAACGGCCTTAATGTCTGACTAGTGGACCATGTGACTTACATAGCTGTTTATGCCTAAGATAAACAACCCCCATGTTATGCATGGCTCTCTCGATTTTTCAAATCCCACTTCATCCCCAAGCAAGAATTCCATTTGTGGTGCTGTGACATTTTTGATGTGATTTATTCTATTGTCCCAAGTCTTCCAGCCATGGCTGCCCCTCTGCCCCATCCCCTTGCCATCAGCTTTGACAATCCCAGCCTTTGTTTTTGCAATGAGAAGCAGCATTCTTCCAAAGGGATGACCTCCTCTGTCTCTACAGGGGCTGGCACTGAGGACACGACCCTGCCCAGGGATTGGATAGCACCCACCGGATGCTGTAAACAAACTCTGCTCGTTGTCACCTCAACTCTGGTGCTCATGTGTGCACTAAACCTACTGTCCTTCACCAGGAAGACAAACTGATGGATCCCTCTGTTTGCATGAGGGTTCAGCACCATTATCAGCACCTTCATCATTAACACAGCGCAACAAAACTTTGTGTGGATCATCATGCATTTATGTAAGTAGATTTTTTTGCATAAATATTTAATCCAGTTTGTATTTTACAGTTAATTAAACTGTCGGCCTGCTTTCATTGATAATATCTCAGTAAGTAGAACTGCCTTTGCCAAAACAGCGCAGAAGCTTTAGCAGCACCTGAAAGACAGCAGCAGTTATTAATGCTACTGAAGTGAAAAAAGATTTCAGACACTCATCTCTAAAATCCCACATCATAAGAACTTTTACGACTCAAACCAGTTTAAACAGTGTCCAAAAATAAAAAAGAACACATTTAAACAGTATTACTCCTCCATCTGTCCATCATATACATGCACAGGTCAACATAAGGATTTAACAGTTGGCTGGATACAGGAGGCAGCAATGGGAGCTCTACTGAAAACATAACCTGATAATCTTATTTTCCTTTGAATTCATTCGCAACCAGAAATAATACGTCTGCCACAGAAAACACTATTAAAATGTACTGCAATTTAAATGTACTGATTTTGTGACTGTGCCTGCCGTTTTCCTGGAGAATCGAGGACGTGTAACGAACAGTTTGGCCCTAATTAGGTTTCACGATGGGCACAGTTTGCAGTGTCAAAGCTAAGAAGTAAGAGGGTGATCAGACAAAACGAAAAGGTGTGTTCATCAGTGCTGTAAGTCATCGTCCTGTCACACAGCAGGCATGCCTATCTTTTGTTCTGCACAGTGCTTCTTACCCTTTAAATCCAGGATCTTTCATCAGCCTCCTTTCATTCAGTATCTTCCTTGTACCCCCTAGCAGCTACTGCCATTTGACTGTCATTAGAACAGACAACATTAGTATGGATTTTCCAGCCGAAGCAGGATTTAAAAGACCCATCGCTGAGAGATTTGATATCAATAGAAACCTATTCAGAATTTTCATGACATTTTAAACGCCCAGTAAGAAGCTTTCGATCTTTTCAAGCGTTGAGGTGGTTGAGGTGAGGCTGGCACCACTTTCCTCTCATCCTCCTTCCTATTCTGGCTCTTTGATCTCATCAATGCGGATCATTAGTGAACACTGCTGTGAAATCATTATGTGTGTGATGTAGGCCTGACTGTGTTTCCAGCAGTATGGCTCAATGTACCTGGACTGATCAGTTATTTATGGCTGTTTAGTGATCAACAGAATGACACACTTTGTTACCAAAGAAGGCAGCTTTGGAGAGTACAGTCACAGTATTGTATTCAGCTGCTTAGTCACAGTAAAATAATGATTATGATGGCAGGTAAATGTTTAGTGGTCGATTTTGTGTCAGTTCAACTAATAATTCTTCCTTCTCAGCTGATAGAACTTGTTAATATCTATAAACCTAGTTACCTCAAGAAGATTAAAAGTATTTCCATGTGACCCCAGTTGTGTACTTTCTGCTCCCCTTATTTTTTTTGTTCTGAATGTTTTAACACAAGCACCAGTGATGCTGTAATCATCAAAGTTCAGTAACTGCTACACTTACACTACACTACACGTAAACATGGGTCAGCAGGTGAAAGATGCAAAGTTCACATGATGTTTTCAATGTGTATCACTTTTAGTGTTTTATATATATACTGGACTCAGTGAATGTGCAGCACTTCCCCTGTAGCAGATAATAAAGTGTTATTAAGCAGAAAACGATTAGAAGCAGATGTCACAGTCTTAAAAAAATAAAGACAAAATTGTCTGAACCTTGTATTTGCCGGTGTCGGTTGCAGTACGAGATGCGGCTCAGTGATCCAGTCAGCATGCTGAGTGTGATCGTGCACATTCAGGACAGGAAGCTGGTTGACTGCAGCCCATCTGTCAGGAGGACAGAGCTGGTTTTGGTTTCAGCATTAATAAACCCCAGTACGGTTTTGTTTCTGTCTCCATTCGTCTCTTTCTACTAACAGCAATACAATGTATTTAGCTTTAAGCATGTGTGTACTGTATGTACTGTAGATAAAATTATTCATTTCTTTTTTTGTGCTGCAGTTGCTCACAGTCATGACGCTAATTCACCTTCACGTGAATTTCAAATGATGTGCACAAATAATTAGCATGTCTATATCAGCGACTTGCTGTTCAAACATGACCCTATTAAGCCGACCCCAATGTGTTAATTATCCAGCACAACCTTTGATCCCAGGCTGAGGCTGATCCTCTTTAATCAAGGAGTAATTACGCCTAAAGATGTGTGATTAACCAGCAGAGGATCGGCCTCATGAACATGAAGAGAAACAAAAGCACACAGAGCGGTTAGAGCCTGTTTCACTGTGATCACAGGGATCTGTGGTGCAGACTGAAGACTGCATGTGGACTGCAGGAAACAGCTGATCAAACAGATTAACAGCCAGCTAAGCATGATCAGGCACTCAAGTACAGCATACACACTGTATATAGTGTATTCAATTACATTTGAATTACAGTATATATGGTAAATAAATTGAAATGCTCACATTTACTGCAAATACATAACATCCATATATTTGTTTCTTGTTTTATGTATTGAAGCCACAGTGGTGGAAATTATTATTTTTGTTATTATTGCGATTATTATAAGTAGTAGTAATATCAGTAGTAAATAATTGACTCAGTTACTATTTTGAGGTGTTTCTATTTTAAATATTTGTGGTGATACTGTCATCATTTCAAAAACCATAAAAGCAAAAATATATTTGACAACTTTTAGCTAGATGCTTTGCAGATTTACATTAATGTATCTGAAATCTGATAAATATATTATGATGTATTATTATAGGTTAAAATAACAGAATATGATCTATTGGAAAATTGACAGCTCCACCTTTTTCAGCTGCACCCCTGAAGTGGCAGCCACCTTTCTGCCTCCATCATAATAATAATAATTCAGTGATATATTGTTGTGACAAATGAATAATTCTGCACAAATCTGCATATATAATTATTGTTTCACCTTGTGGTACTATTTTGTACTTTCATTTGGATTTTGTATCACCTTTCTAACAGAACTTTATTCTTGTAAAAAAAAGATGCGTTTTTCTATTTATAACTTTTAAATATTGTTTACGTATCATTCCATTCTGTAGCAGCTTGTACATCCGTTCTGATGAATTTGTCTGGAATGAGTCATCATGGCATTGTTGTAAGATATACGACTTGTAATAAATTAAATTAAAGTTGCACAAATAATATAGATGAAATGTTGTATGTAATAGTTTTTGACCTACGTATTCTGTCAGTCTTCTGTAAAACACCAGGCGGGCTGCATTACAAAAAGCATATCCAACAGATTTTACTTTTTTTTAAGCATATTTGCATTGCTACACAAACATGTACATGTATGGATTCTAATGATGCATATGGTTTTTTCTCTGCAGGGATTATCAACTGAATGGACCCACTGATGTGCAGTTCTCTTGGCTTCTATGTATAAAGTGAAAAGTATCAATCCTTGGAACAACCATGTGTGCTGGCTGTAAATTTAGGTAAGAAACTGCAGTGCTGTTAGCTGAAGTAGTGCCCTACCCTGCATGGTGCTGTCCTGATCAACCGTACTGTCAGAATTCAACATTTCCTGGTGATTTTGCACAATAAAAGTCTTCTTACCTCTAAAGGTAGGAAGACATTTAATATGGACATTCTGGAGTCAGTGTTGACTTACATGTGTAGTAATTTAACATCACTCACAGACTTTCCTGCAGTGGGGGAGTCGATGTGAAAATAGACATTATACAGAATTTATCAAGACGACACGTAAACATGGGTCAGTTTTAAAATTAGAATTAAAGGCCTGACAGATGTCACTCCTAAAAACATATAGATGTTCTTCATTGTAACATAGAAAATAGTTCATCCATAAAGCCCATCCATTTCTTTAAGTCATCTATTTACAGGCAGGATAGAGCTTGACCCTTTCCTCCATATTCTAGCCCTCCTTAAATCATTATTTCAGATGTTCTCTATGGAACACCAGTATGCTTTCAAATGAAGCAAAAAGAAAGCTTGAAGCAGTTTCTGACCTATTTTCTGTTTTGCAGCAGCTCCAGCAGGCTGAGACTGCTTCTTAACAATATACCTCCTTCCTGGCAGTATGTGCCTTGCAGCTAGTGTTCGTTTTGAAGTCCATCATGTATGGACTTCAAAATGCAATTCACATTCTTTAGAACCTCAGAGAACCAACCCATTTATTCACAGGCTTAAAAGAGAAGGCTAAATATAACACTAAAAGCAGTGGATGCTTCCTTTAAAGCTATCTCTTAATGGAGTCTGATGAAATGATACATTATTATACACTATAAAGCAGCCTAAAAGAGTTATGTATTATATATTTTTCTTGCTTGTTCTCTTTGGTGAGATCGCCTGATTTCACAGGTCTCTGGTTCTTCTGATCGTGTGTTATGTCCCTTACAGGTAGTAACATGGCTCAGGTTTGACTCCGGAGATGCCGAAGAGACGAGACATCGTCGCCATAGTGTTGATCGTGTTGCCTTGGACACTGCTCATCACTGTTTGGCACCAGAACACCATCACTCCTCTCCTTGCTATTCAAAAGGGTATGAGTAAAGTAAAGTGAATTTTATTTTCCATTGATAATTATCAAACGTTTGAGCTAATGACAGCTTGTGAAAATGCTGCATGTTGATGACAAAATGTCATGAGGCCAGTTGTATTAGATTAGATATCTCATGTAGGATAACAAAGATGGATTTTATGCACCTACTAGTTCTCATCCATACTTGACAGCACACAGTTTGCAATCATTTTTCCTCCTGGCTAGATAACAGACGGGATGGTCGCACCAATTCCAGGAATACTTTTGCTTTCAAGGAGTCCTGTTCACTTCAGAATCGGGACATTGTGGAGGTGGTGCGCACTGAGTATGTCTACAGTCGGCCTCCACCCTGGTCTGACATCCTGCCCACCATCCACCTCATCACTCCCACCTACAGCCGGCCAGTACAGAAGGCAGAGCTGACACGTCTGGCAAACACTTTGCTCCACGTGCCCAACCTGCACTGGATCCTGGTGGAGGATTCCCAGAGGAGGACCACTCTGGTCAGCCGTCTGCTCCTGGAGACAGGACTCAACTACACCCACCTCAATGTGGAGACACCTAGGAACTACAAGCTACGCGGGGACACTAGGGACCCAAGAATACCACGTGGCACCATACAGAGGAACCTGGCTCTGCGCTGGCTCCGGGAGACCTTCAGCGTAAATAACAGCCAGTCTGGGATTGTCTATTTTGCAGATGATGACAACACATACAGTCTGGAGCTGTTTGAGGAAGTGAGGAGATAAGCTGCGTGTCTTAAGCTAAGGTTCAAAATATTTGAAGTTTATGAAATTTTTAATTGTCATATGACTTACATGTCTGCCTGTATTTTTTGACTAACAGATGCGTTCCACCAAAAAAGTGTCAGTGTGGCCCGTGGCCTTTGTGGGCGGCCTTCGGTACGAATCCCCTAAAGTAAACGCACTGGGCCACGTGTACGGCTGGAAGACTGTATTTGACCCACACCGGCCCTTTGCCATAGACATGGCTGGGTTTGCAGTAAACCTGCACCTGGTTTTATCCAAACCTCAGGCTTATTTCAAGTTGCGTGGGGTGAAGGGAGGATATCAGGAGAGCAGTTTATTGAAGGAGCTGGTTACTCTGAGCGACTTGGAGCCTAAAGCTGCTAACTGCACTAAGGTAAGATAAATGCTGGTACTGTAAAAGGGTCTTATGGCCCTTTGTGTGATGGTGTTGGTTTTGAGATCCATGGATGCAACCAGAGCTAAGGAGCTGAAAAGCCTTTAATAACAATAATAAGGTAAACATAGTGAATAAGGGAAAACAGGAAGTTCAGAATATACAGAAAGAGACAAAATTGATTACCTAGACAAGTAGGAGATGAAAATATATAGTTATATAGTAATATAATACCACTTGGTTACTGATCAAAACATCAGTAACTGCACAATCGTCAAACATTTTACCTAAAAAGCCAGAAGATAAACATAACCTGCTTTCTGGTGGCAAAAAAAACCCTCAAACTAAAACATATCCCTCACTAAAGCTGACCAAACACAGTCACTTCAAAGAAAGGCAGCATGTGCAGTTTGTTTTTAAAAATCCTTAAACTGTCAGATTACATCCAACCTTTTACTTAAAATATATTAAATCCAACATTTCTGGCTTAGGATCTTCTCACATTGGCTATTTCTGCTTTTCTCTCCCTGCAGGTATTAGTATGGCACACACGGACAGAGAAGCCAGTGCTGGTAAATGAGGGCAAGAAAGGATTTACAGACTCTAATGTGGAAATATGACATACTTCAACTGACACAGGTAATAGTCGAGATTTAAAAATGCAAATTACCGCTTTTCCACACAGTGATTATTTTTGGGAAATAGACCAACGGGGAGCAATCGTAGCTCATATGTGCACGCTGAGAACTTGACCTCACTTGAAATGGATGTTGATCTTAATCTGCTTATCTTAATATGGATAATATGCGAAGAATTTTCTCCTGCGGATTTTGTCATAAAAAAGTTTTTAATTTTGTTTTAGCCATCACAAGTATTTGCAGCAAGGCTGACGGCATGTCTCCTTCCTGTATCACTGTGATTGATCATTTTTGCTTTTAGTTAAAGGTCTCATCTGTTGGATAAAAAACAAATTCATGATGCCTTCAGGGTGAATTATAAGTCTAATTAATGCATTTATCAGGTCAAAATGTAAATGTATCCAGTAATTTGGTTTGTGATAAAATTCCTCTTTAACTACTGACATTTCATCAGCCTCAGCCCTACTTTGTGTTTAGTGCTAATTAGCAAATGTTAGTATGTTAAATAAGATAACATTATACCTGGTTAGCATGAGCAGCCTGCTGATGTTTGGTGTCATAGTTGTAACTAAGATTAAAGGTGATTTAAGTCAGAAACCTTCAGTCTAATGTGCCATGAACGCAGCATTAGTAGAGCCTCAGAGTGTCTTGATCCTGTGCTTGCCCTCACTAAGTGTGGATGTATTGTTTCAGGGAGGCATCACTCCATGGAATTCTACCTGGATTCTGGATTCAGAGCTTTGAAGAGCGAAAATATTTTCACATCACAGTAGCTGTACATCAGCACAGCTTAGAAACTGAGGAACAGCCATCCGCCCCAGGAGACAGCACAAAGCCATGTATGTGTATCAAAGCACAATTGCACAAAAACAAGCCGGACTGATCTGCTCCAAGCACTGGCTAAAGCGACACACTGGTCGGAGCTGGCAAACAGAGCCCACTGAGGTCTCCTCAGAGAGCTGAGACAAAGGATACTCCACAATTTAAACTCCAGAAAGAGACGGCATGTCAAGCAATATAGGGCTATCTCCGTACAGACAACACCGACCGTCCAATCAGCATTAAATAGGGCCCTTTTGTTCTGAGGCAAGCTGGCTGTCATGCACGGGGCTGCACTGAGGAATAAAAGGGCTCCTTGTCTTAAGTGAGTCAGTACTGACTGACAGACCGCACTGTGGGGATCTGAGCCCTCCCCACTTGTGCTGCATAACGCTAAGCTATTTAGATAACACGCTGAACCCAGCACTAATTTATGAGTCCTGTTACACACATTCCCACATACTGTACTCAGCTGTCACGTCATGATAACAACACAGACAAGCATGCAGTCAGAAACATGGAGCAATGATTTATTATTGTGTAACAAAACAATTCCAAGCTCTTGTTTATTGTTATTATTATATCTTCTCATACAGTATTTAAGGGAAGATGCAGTATTCCTGTCATCTTCTCACATTTCCTCATGAGTTAATTAAGGTCCCACGGAGGGAGGTGAAGGTTTCCCTGCAGAATAATTTATTGTTTCACTGTATATAGTACCATTCACTTCAGCTATGCTTGGGACATTCAAATGAAAATGAAGCTATTATCCTGAAAAGTGAACGTGCATCCTTTCAAATAGCTGTATTACACACTTTAATAGTTCCTACCATGGATGGATGTCTTGCGAGTGATGATTTCATACTCTGTTGACATGCATTGGCACTGCTTACAAATGCTAATGGACTGTGTGACTGTTACAGGGTAGTTATCAATGTGACAAGCATCTAAAACCTTGGACTTTCACTTTAGTCTGATGTTTCTACAGTGCTGTATTTGAAAGCTGCTCACATCACTCCTCCATGTTGACCCCAAAACAATGTTTTTCATTTCAGTAACTGCTACCTGACACATTCTGCAGAATATTCACACAAGCAATACAAAACTAATCACACGACACAACAGAAGTGATTCATCTGGGAAGGTCTGCATAGTCACTGTAACTAAAAGTACTGTATGTACATAGCTATAAACTGCTTCCATACAAACCGCCATACATACAGTCTTTGATTTGAGCTAATGTAAATAAATATTCAGTTTTGTGTGTGTATTATACTAGAAAAGGCATCATATCAAAAACACTGATGTCCCTGAATTTGACATTTTTACACAGAAACATAAAAACAATGCCACATGGTGATGATTATCACTGGATGTCAGCTGCCATGCCGAGATCAGGTGCACTCTCAAAGTGAACTTTGAAGTCTCCTTCTTGTTCCTCAAACACAATGACCTTATTTATTTGAACAGAAGTGAGAGAAAGTGAGCTGTTACACACTTGATTGTATATTATCAGAAACTGTAAATGCAAAATCCATCTCAAGTTGTATACTGTAATTGTTTTCTTGCTGAGAGACACAGCTCTCCTGTATGTGTGTTAAAAATGAAGCTACAGCTAGCAAGTTAGCTTAGCTTACCCTAAAGTCTGGTTACAAAATCTGCATACCACATTTTACATATAATTAATGCATTTACCATGTTAATTACTGAAGTTTACAGGTGCTGTTGGGGTTTTCTTCAGGCTGTGCCAGACACAAGCTATTTTGCTATCTTTTTAGTTATGCTAGGCTAAGCTAATAGCAGCATAGCATAAAAACAAGAGAGTGGTGTCAGTCTTCTCGTCAAGCAAGCTAATCCCAAAATGTCAAACTATTTTTTAACAAAGGATGTCTTGTGCACAGCTTTACCTGGTTGGTTCCACTGTTGAGAAAGGGACTGGGGAGGTAAAGAGTCTGCTGAGGACCAATGGACCAATATCGACCCAGATTCAAGCCATTGATAAATACTACACCTTTCTCCCAGCCCTGCGCACCCAAAGAAGCGTTAATAATTTCACCATGAATACAAGTATTTCAACATGCACAAAAACACATATTGTGTTAAAAATGCTTTGTGTCGCTTACTGGCAGCTTTACAAATGTGTCACTTGGATACCCATATGCAAACAGCCTCCCCATGAAAAATCCAGGGAAGCTGGGAGTTTCAGAGAGCGTTTTCCATGGTGCCTGATACAGACTGACATAAGGCATTCACTTTAAACACAAAAAGAAAGCAAAATAAAAGCAATATGCAGTGTGTCAGATTCAATAAAGAGTACCAACCTATCAATAAAGCTGGGTTTCATATCCAGGCTGTATATTGTAAAATCCCGCAAGGGCATATTGTTTAATAAAATGTCTCCCACAAGGCCTGTAAACACACAAATCAAGACTGACTTGTACACTACCCATGAGATTTAACAGCAGGTACAGCAATGTAATGCATTTTCTCTGTTGATCACCTTTACGTTGTTTATCAAGGTCCCTTCCCTGATGAGCTCGTCCACAGTTTTCCACTAATAAACTTAAAGTACGACGGCCCTGTAGGAATTGATCGTTGTCTGATTGATTGTTTTTTGTGAGTTTTAGTGCAGAACAGCTTCACTATGCAAATGATGTTTTATTGGACAACTGCTTTCACTGACCAACATGACTCCATACCTTACCATCAGGAACAGCCAGCTCCACCCTCTGGCGCTTGAAAAGTCCAATGTAGCTTCTGTTTAAAAACACCTAGGAAGAAAAATATCATAAATGATGTAGTAGCATGACACAGTAACTCTGCTTGACTCGAAAGAAAATCCACTAAGGTGACTTCAGCACACTTTATATCCTGGCTACAACTATTCATTATGAAGTGGATGTAAGTGTTCATCTTCTCATCTGTAATGCGAATCATGTAATGAAATCAGTTATTGTATCTAATCAGTGAAGTCATGTGTTCGTGCACTGAGAGGACTCACTAGGGCACGATCACGGACGTTGTCTCCAGACCTTAATATTCCTCCACTAGTGATGGTGGTCTCATACAGGGTGTATCCATAGGACTGGCCGTTTCCATTGTTCACTGGTAGATTCTCCATGTTTACTGGCTTGGAGGATTTAAAAGGCTGCAAAGAAGACTGAGATAATTAAACTAGCTGTTCCTTTCATTATAAACATACGTAACAAATAATCTTAGATGGAAAACATACTCCCTCAGTGAGAGTCAGAGCATCCCATAAGGACAGGTGCTGGTACATTATAGCTTCTTCGTAAGCTTCCTTGTAATGCAGGGGTGGCATGTCAGGCAAACTGTCACCTCCTGCACAGAGAGGTCAGAGATCAGATATGGATTCAGCGACAGCGTCCTTTTATTCTCATCCATATGAAGTTTTTTTACTTACTGTTATAACGGGACAGCAGATCCCTAATGAGATGGTATTTTGGAGTGTATTCCCCAGCCTCAGACAAGGGAGCGTCATAATCTGCGAAACATGAGAGAGTAGCATAGTGTAGATTAACTGTGCTGCGCTGACACCTGCTGGTAGATTAACTGTGCTGCGCTGCCACATGTGCTGTTGTATGAACAATAAGGACCGTTCAGAGTTACAGCAGGAACATACATTTGACTCTAACATGGCAATGCATCATCATACAATATTTGTGAATTTGCATGAAAGACAGAGGTAATTTGTATGTGGCAGAGCACATGACGCAGAGGAACTAACCATAGCTGGGGACTAACGATTTGAAGGAAGGACCAGTGAGTGCTCCACTCATGAAGCCAAAACTGGAGCCTCCATGGAACATGTAGAGGTTGACAGACATGCCTCGCCTCAGAATTTCCCTCACGGTGGACACCACATCTGATAAGAAGTTCAACATGTTTACTGTAAACAAACTGATAAATATCCCTACAGCAGGGAAACCATACTAGTATATTTGCATCTTTCATACAGTCATGTAAAAGTACCTGAATTGAGCTTATATCTATTTATCAGTGTGAATGATTCAGCTGCACAGACTCAGAATTAGAATAGGTTGGCCCTGTCTTTCACGTTTGCATTTACACTGCTGGCATGTAGATGGTATTTCACAAAGCCGTAGGAGAGGAAAATAAATATAGGGCATTGATGTAGTTAACATAGAAAGCATTTGTTTACAGCAGTTAAGATGGATTTGACAGTAGTAATGCTGCTTGTAGGTTAGATTAAAAGCACTGCTTTCTGAGATGCCACTGGGAAAGGTTTTAGTATGGAAATATTTTGTATAAAATATATATTAAATTATTTCAGGTTTATAAAGTTATTGTTTTAAAATGTATGTAACTGTAAGGAAAAACTGGAGATATAAAAAAACATAACAGGGAATCATAACAGCAAAAGAAAAAACATTAATGAACAATAAATAATAATAAAAATAACAAAGCATCTCTTTTTTCAGCATTATAAGCAGGTTTCAAATATAATCAGGATGATGCTAGCCTTTCTCAAATCAAATATTATAGGCTAATTATGTCTCTGAAGATTTTATGATGTGGATTAATTCCATGAAAACAGCAATACATGTTTCATGTACAAGTTACCATAGATACCATACAATGTACCATAGATTTTTTGAAAAAAAATAAAATAAAATCTCTTCCTACCTTCTGGGGGAAGCACATGGTGAAGTTCACCCCATGCATCATACCAGCCAGTCCAATAGTCCATCACCATGGCAGGACTGTTGGGCTGACAAGCAGAGAATAACAGTTACCACTTTGGGTGCAGAAAGTACCGCAACTATTAACATTCGCTGTATATTTGACAGTGAAATCAAAAGATAAGGAACACAC